>CM040919.1:1420560-1425560 GCA_023029165.1 Gobiocypris rarus | reverse complement strand
AGAAGCCTGGAGCGTCTAAACCTCCCCACTGTCTGTCAGTATAATATACTCCTAATATATGTCTGTTTCCACTCTTCCTGATCTATATAACCCTCTGATCTGGTCATAGTTGTAATATGTTCGTTAGCTGGTCTGTTGTGCTCATGCAATCGAGTTCTTCATGAGAACGGTTTGTGTTTTTGTGATGGAAGGGATGACTTTTTCATTGAACATTCGACCTGGATGACCATAGTAACCATAGACTGTATAAAAATATGGATGTAGTGTCCGTGACGTCACCCATAGGATTCTGCAGAGCAGTTTTGAAGCATAAAGTAGAGTCGAACTGGCTGTTGCCATCTTAGCAGCGCCATCAACCGTCACTCACGGATAACAGAAAACGGGCAAAGAGGCGGGACAGGGGCGGAGCTAAGATGATGCGATGACTAACAGACAACAGATAAATGGATACCCACCTGCCACTTAAAGTGCCCACGCCCTTAATTATGCAGAACTTTAAGGCTTAATATAATGTAAACAAATGCCCTATAAAAAAATTCACCCCTCAGAGTTGTCATGAAGTGCAAAACTAGCCGTTTAGACCAAAACTAGAATTTGTACCAGGCTGTAAACATGTTTTATTCTGCTGTAAAGTTGGGCATTTTAACATGGGGCTCAATGGGATTCTGCTCCCTTCTGGAGCCGGTCTCTAGTGGCCAGTTGATGAACTGCAGTTTAATCCACTTCATTGGCTTCAAGAGAGACCGAGGAGGTTGCCGCTTGAGACGAACACACAGATTCCCATAGTCGCTGCCTAGGTTACGTATGTGTGGGCGGAGCTATCAAAACAGGGGCGTGTTTGGTGATTTGAAATATCAACAACGGTTACCAGAAAGCACTTACCCCACCTTTAATAGTAATAACTAGAGTGTTAATACCTGTGTAGGAACAGTGTTCTAAAGTGTTACCCAATATATTCACATATATTTCACAATAGTACTATTTTTGATCAAATAAAAGCAGCTTTGGTGATCCCAAACTTAAGATTATACCGAAGAAAGCCCCATTTCAGACACGTCTCTGCTGCGTTTCTCCCGCTCCAGTGGATCACTGTGTGCTACGCCAACCTGAAACTTCCGCTCGAGCTCCGTGTGATGAGGTGCCAAGCCTCCCTCACCCCTCAAATTTCCACTACCGTGGCCAGTAACTGCACACGCGTATTTATTTACTCACACACGCACCTGTAATAAGCATTTATTTTGATGTTCAATATTTCTATGTAATTCTTCTCAATCGAGTGCCCTACCCTGTGCACGGTAGCTAGTGACCCTTGAAAAAACAGGTTCAAATCAACTTCTCTCCATTCCAAACAAGCGCTCAGACTCATAAACAAGCCCCGCTGCGGGTCATTTTTCACAGAAGTGCCTCGCTGCATTTTTTGCTCCCCTGCCCTCCTTCTTGGAATAATTGAAGGCTGTTGACGTGGAGTGTGCAACTCTTGGTTTATCTCAGCTAATGCACAAACTGCTGCCCGCGTCTGCTTTCAATTAATTGGACAGTCTCCTTAACAAGGCAGCCTGGCACACAGCGGAAGAGCGTGAATGATGTGTGTAATGGCGCGTCGGAAAACAGTGAGGAAGAGGTAGCGGCGGTGATTGGCAGTGCCAAGCTGTGAATGTCTGGCTCCCTGCCAGTTGTTTCTCATTTCTGAGCTCAGTCTGTTCGCCTTTACTACATTCACTTCCACCAGAAACCCAGATAACAGAAATAAGGCGTACGAACGTTTGGCTAATGTTCATATTGAGTTATTAGTGGTGCTTTCCTTAGGCCGTTATTCTTCTTCTTCTGGACAAAAACGTTGGCGCGTTACTCGCCCGCACCGTTTGTCATAGACCCATGCGGTGTCGAATCGAGTGGCTTATTGAGGAGATGTGTGCTGTAACTTTTCTAAAAGATCCGACTTACGATATTCGCACAGGAGACAAAAAAGCAGCCAATAAGTAATGACCTAAAATCTTCATATCTACACCCTAGCAACCAGTTACAGCTCCCTAGCAACCACCCACAGACCTTGGAGACATTCATTTTGTCTCTTTTGATTTGGGCAGACATCCAGTCTGTTATTTTAACCTGCTAACTGTCTAGCCATGCCCTAGCAACCATTTAGAACACCCTAGCAACTCAAACCCAAAAAGGGATATCTTTATATCTGTACATCATAGGGTTGGTTTATAATGTTCACACTGGCAAGCAGCCTTTGGAGTTTCAACATTATTGGCACTCCCTAGCAACCAAACAGAGTACCCTAGCAACCATTTAGACCACCCTAGCAACCCAAACCCAAAGAGGAATATCATCAAATCTGTACATCATAGGGTTGGTTTATATCGTTCACACTGGCAAGCAGCCTTTGGAGTATCAACATCATTGGCACTCCCTAGCAACCAAACAGAGTACCCTAGCAACCATTTAGTCCACCCTAGCAACCCAAACCCAAAGAGGAATATCATCAAATCTGTAAGTCATAGGATTGGTTTATATCATTCACACTGGCAAGCAGCCTTTGGCGTATCAAAATCATTGGCACTCCCTAGAAACCAAACAGAGTACCCTAGCAACCAAACAGAGTAGCTTAGCAACCATTTAGACCACCCTAACAACCCAAACCCAAAGAGGAATATCATCAAATCTGTACATCATAGGGTTGGTTCATATCGTTAACACTGGCAAGCAGCCTTTGAAGTATCAACATCATTGGCACTCCCTAGCAACCAAACAGAGTACCCTAGAAACCGTTTAACAAGACCTATATCTCTGCATCAGAACATCATAGAGACATGGGGGTTGGCTCTTTTGCTAGCAAACAAGACTTCCAACATGCTACACATACTAGCAGTGAATAGCTACATGCTAATAGTGATTAAAAACTCTATTAAAAACTCCATAGTAACCATCTGGGACAACTACCAGCTGCCTAGCAACACTGTCAACTACCCACAACACCCAAACAACCGCATAGCAACACCCTTTGTTTGACCATACACTAAATGTTCCATGAACAATGCGTAAATATAATTTTTTGAGAACACTATTAAAGACCGGATAAGTTTCAGCAAACATTCTATTAACGTTACTGAACGTTCCACTTAAAGTTCTGAGAGGATTCCTTGTTAGCAGGAAGAAACTGAAGGTTCATTCACTCCAGAATGTTCTCATTCATACAGTAATGCATTGATTCGTGAGGTGCCTTAGTGCTCCCGTTTGAGCGTAATTGCTTTTAGAAGACGTATCGGAAGCCAAAGTGGCGTCAACGCGAGACAAACTGTCTGTTGACCGAAAAGCTGAAGTGAATAACTGTCTCTGCTCTTAAATATGGTATGATTATAGCCATGTTTTCATGCTGCGATTTCACATGCAACAGTCCGGACTCCCTGCGGTGGAAACCCAGGGTCACATTCTGGACTGAAAGGCTGGGTGCATTATTTCGAGATGTACATGCATGAATAGTTCAGTGTCGTCCAGGGGAACGGGCCATCTGACGGCTGAATACATCAACCCTGCATTTTCCATTAGAATAGAACACAACTAGGCTTTTGCAATGGCCAGCGCGGGCAAAAACAAGAGCTGTGTTTACAGCCGGAATGATGGGTGACATTTCCAAATGCTACATGCAAATAGACTCGCCGCTGACCTTCTCGTCCTTTCAGACCGATGCCGGCCCAACTCTTTCTAATTGACTCCAGGATACATTTATTGATCGGCTGTCAGCACTGCGTGTCCTGATGGACTCCAGATTCTGAGCATCACATTTGGACACTATGATCCTGATCGCTAAACGGGACATTCTTCATATATGTGTGTATGGATTGAATACAGGCCACTGAAGATTCTCTACATGGCATCTCAAAGGAATAACTCATCAAAAAGCAAACCTGTATGAATTTCTTTCTTCTGTGAAACACACACACGTCTGATTCTACTATCTTTATGGAGTACTGGGTACCATTGGCACTTTTATACAACAAACTGTACAATCTAACCTACCCCACACTGCCTCTTAACCTCAACACACACACACACACACACACACACACACACACACACACACACACACACACCGCCCTACCCCTAAACCTACCCATCACACACACACACACACACACACACACACACACACACACTTCTTCACACTACACATCACACACACAGGACATTCCATAGGCGTAATGCATTTTATACTGTACAACCCGTATTTTCTATCCCCCTACACTGCCCCTGCCCCTAAACCTCCCCATCACACACACACACACACACACACACACACACTGCCCATGCCCCTAAACCTACCCATCTCACACACACACACACACACACACACACACACACACACACACACACACTGCCCTGCCCCTAAACCTACCCATCACACACACACACACACACACACACACACACACACACACACACACACACACACACACTGCCCCTACCCCCTACCCCCTAAACCTACCCAACACACACACACACACACACACACACACACACACACACACACACACACACACACACACACACACACACACACACTGCCCTGCACCTTAACCTACCCAACACACTTACACACACACACACACACTGCCTCTGTGTGTGTACCTACCCATCACACACACACACACACACACACACACACACACACACACACGTCTGGTTTACTATCTTCATGGGGACATTCCATAGACGTAATGCATTTTTACTGTACAAACCATATTTTTTATCCCCTACACTGCCCCTGCCCCTAAACCTACCCATCACAGGAGACATGCTGCATTTTTACATTTTCAAAAACTAATTTTGTGTGATTTATAAGTTGTTTCTCATGGGGACCTCAATGTGAGTCCCCATGAGTCTGTGTGCAGTCAGGTTTAAGTCCCCACCAGGATAGAAAAACATGAACACACACACACACACACACACAGACACACACACTTTATTTTGAAGACGCCTTGTAGTGATTTTTGCCT
>CM040919.1:1413060-1415560 GCA_023029165.1 Gobiocypris rarus | reverse complement strand
AAATACGGTTTGTACAGTATAAAATGCATTACGCCTATGGAATGTCCCCACATTTCACAAAAACAAACATGTGCATGTGTGTGTGCGTGTGTGTGTGTGTGCGTGTGTGTGTGTGTGTGTGCGTGTGTGGGTGTGTGTATGTGTGTGCGTGTGTGGGTGTATGTGTGTGCGTGCGTGTATGTGTGTGCGTGCGTGTATGTGTGTGCGTGTATGTGTGTGTGTGTGCGTGTGTATGTGTGTGTGTGTGTGTGTGTGTGTATGTGTGTGTGTGTGTGTGTGTGTGTGTGTGTGTGTGTGTGTGTGCGTAAACACTGCCAGACTGCACGTCTCTGTGAAGAAGAGTAGGCAGGGAAAGATATGCTTGTTGCAGGTTGGCAATTAACAGCATGGATGTGATGCAGACAGTGCCAGGAGACGCTTTCTGATAAACAAACTGCATCTGAAGTTATATGACTAAAGCTAATATGTTCGAAGAACGTTTTCACATTTAACGTTCTCATTTAAGCCCTACTGAAGTGCCTTACACGTGCAGCATTATTCAATGTGTCTACGTAATTTCCACTGGCGTTCAGTTTATATCCAGCTCGTCCTAATCTCTAACCGTTTCTCCTCCTGATCTCCTCCATATCCTTTTAAAATATAATTCTGTGCAGAATTCAAAACGGTCGGTCGCTCTGTGCTGTCGTGGCTCTGGGCCGAGCGATCGATCCGATGATCCGCAATTCCTGTTACCTGATATAGTGCGTGCATGTGAGTGTGCATGTGTGTGTGTGTGTGTGTGTGTGTGCAGTGGGGTAAAGCACGCCACCACTGGACTCTAGAGCAGTGAGACGTGTTCTCTGAGTGACCAATCACGCTTCTCTGTCTGACCATCCCATGGATGAGTCTGGGTTTGGCGGTTGCCAGGGGAACGGACTTGCCTGACTGCATTGTGCCAAGTGTAAAGTTTGGTGGAGGGGGGATTATGGGGTGGGGTTGTTTTTCAGGGGTTGGCCTCTTAGTTCCAGTGAAAGGAACTCTTAATGCTTCACCAAGACATTTTGGACAATTTCATGCTCCCAACTTTGTGGGATCAGTTTGTGGACGGCCCCTTCCTGTCCCAACATGACTGCGCTCCAGTGCACAAAGCGTCGCTCCATAAAGACATGGATGAGTGAGTTTGGTGTGGAGGAACTGGACTGGCCTGCACAGAGTCCTGACCTCATCCCGATAGAACACCTTTGGGATGAATTAGAGCGGAGACTGCGAGCCAGGCCTTCTCGTCCAACATCAGTGCCTGACCTCACAAATGCGCTTCTAGAAGAATTCCCATAAACACACTCCTAAACCTTGAGGAAAGCCTTTCCAGAAGAGCTGAAGCTGTTAGAGCTGCAAAGGGTGGGCCGACTCCATATTAAACCCTATGGATTGGGAATGGGAAGCTCATGTGCAACACACACACACACACACATGTGAATGACATCATGCAAAGACTGGCCGTGAGGAGCGACCTCCGCTGAGAGATTTCCACAAACACATCCAAGTCCTATAGGCACAGAGGTGTCAATGTGACCCATGAAAGGAGCCAGATTCTACCGGGCTGAACTATAATAGTCATTTCTGAATGCAGGGGTCAGGTGATTACAACTCAATAATCCGCGTAGAGAAAGAATGAGTCTTATTGAGGATAGCATACATATTTCATAGGCTTAATCATATTCTGGTCGCTGTTAACACTCTTGCAAGAGCAGCTTCTTTCCTGGAAGTCAAAACACTCATATTTCTGAACGCCGGGTTTTGGTTATAAAACGCGCAGGCATCTGCTTTGGCAACATTACACTCCTTGGAACATCTGACAAGAAGTTGGCATTTTAAACGTGTTAGATGAACATCATCTTGGGCGTAAGGATGTAGAAGCACTAGCATTATTAAAATAATCAGATAACGTTGAACTTAACGTTCTCATAACGTTACTGGAAGAACGCTATTCATAACTTAGAGAGAACGCCCAGTCATTATGATTCAGGCTGCATCACGAGACAGAACCCAAACAGAGCTCCACGCTGATAAACCACGTCACACACACACACACACTTATCCTTGTCCTGACCTCTAATAGAGTTATTTATCTGTTTAATGTGTTTACACAGGTGTCACACACTTGATCTACCTCTCTGCATGCTCAGGCAACACACACACACACACACATGTACCAGACATCTGCGGCAAACACGGCCGTGAGGAGCGAATCTCCGTTTGGAGAGATTTCCACAAACACATCCGAAGTCTACAGGGGCACAGAGGTGTCACGTGACCCATGAAAGGAGCGTATCCCACCGGGCTGAACTATAATAGTCATTTCTGGAGCTGCAGGGGTCAGTGTGATTACAACTCAATAATCCGCAGAGAAAAGAATGGGAGTCTTATTGAGGATAGCATACATATTTCATAGGCTTAATCATATTCTGGTCGCCGGTTAACACTCTTTTGCAAGAGCAGCTTCTTCCCTGGAAGTCAAAAC
>CM040919.1:1405560-1408060 GCA_023029165.1 Gobiocypris rarus | reverse complement strand
GTCTCAGAGAGGCGGGGTTTAGAGAGGCTGAATCTTCAAATGAACCGTTTCAGACGCTGAGAGAGAAGAGCTGACGCTGCAGTGGATGAACACGGATGCATGTGATCCTAGTGTAAGAGACTCAAAAAAACAAAACCAGCTGCCATTAAAATAGCACAAACACGCATCCACCGTGAACAGGAGTAACTAATGTTGGTGTAAATGTGTGCTGAAGGCTGATAACAGATGAAGCGGCGAGGGCTAATGCGTGTCACTGCATTACTGCGTGACTCATAAAGCAGCGGGTGAAAGGTGTGTGTTCACACGGGGCTCCGGGACACCAGCCAAAGCTGTCTGGAGTGTGTGACAGAAAGTGACAAAATGAAGAAGAGGGAGGCTTATCATGCTGTTGTGGAGTAAAAAGAACCTGATCAGATTAAAGCATCAGCGTGGACTCATGCAAACCACATCATCCAGGGAATGCTGGAGCAGAAACGGGATCTGGAAGGAGTACGAGCTGAAAGACCACAACAGAGAGAGAGAATGAATGTGTGTGTTGCAGATGGTGTACAGTTTCTGCTATAATAAGAAGAGGTTTGGACTGGTCCCGTTTTCCTCTCCCACACTTTATCCGTTTACCCGTCTCCTTTTCTGCAACAGGATCGTTTTATTCAACTAGGATTGTAGCCCAAGTCAGATAATCCAAGAAAGTTTTCCTAATGTTCATTTTAAGTTCTGAAAACGGTGTTTCTGAAAGTTCCGGAACATTCCGTTTTGCAAACATGATGGAAATGTTACTTTTGAACATTCTCTGAACATTCCGAAACAAGTTGTTACATTTAAAAATGTTAGTTGGGATACAAATACAAATGTTTCTTAGTAAATGTATATCGTCATTAGGGGTGTGACGTTAGTATATAACCGTGAGACCGACGGTTATAGTTAAACACAAGCTGACGAGGGAAACGGAGGCGGAGTTAGTGGTGCTTCTGAGGCTGCTACTGCTGGAGATGATTCGGGAGAGGTCTGTGCCCCATCCCCTACCAAGAAGAGAAATCTTGGAGATCTCCTTAATAAACAGAGGTCTGAAATCTCTGCCCCTTTACCGATCAGAGCGCGCGCTGACACGGAGTTAACCCGCTATCTCCAAGAACAACCAATTGACTCTACGGCTAATCCACTAGCATGGTGGAGAGACAATGAAACACGCTATCCGCTCTTAGCAAAATTGGCACGTAAATACATGTGTATTTGTACAAGCACAGCATCAGAGAGAGTTTTTAGCACTGCGGGTAACATAGCTACCCCTGTCAGATCGCCAGTAAAGTGAACATGTTGGTGTTCCTGTCACAGAACTTGATAGTCGAAAAACATTAGGAATTTAAAATGTCATTGCACTTTTTTTGTTTCCTGTATTTAGTTAGTTTAATTAAGGTATTATCACAAGAGTCGTTCGACTTTTTTCTTTTTCTTTGATAAAGGTATGTAGATTTTATCATTTGTAATTTAGGCCTAGGCTACTCAATCATGTGTGATTTATTTAAAACAAAGCATGTTCATTGCAAAGGTTTTTTTTTTGTTTGTTAAGGATTAGTTTACTGTGTGTATATAAATAAACTTATAGCAAGTAGCTAATCAGTGTCTGCTCGTTTATTTAAACTAAGTTGTCCTATAACAGACGAACATCATCACATCCCCCCCCCCCCACCCCACCCCCCACCCCACATATAATAACCGTCATCACCAATTCTGAAACCAGCACACCCCTAATCATCATATCATTGTATGTCTGTTTAAATGATTGTATCAGCGTAGAGACCGCTAACAGAACACATGTCGGTTTATACAGTGTTGCTATGGGCAAATGTCGATATTTTTTAATATTTAACCACTGAATGATGCGATTGTCCAAACAGAATCACGTATAAAACCCAGGATACTTGACATAATTCAGTTCAACTCCATGTGCATTCTCATTCTCTCTCTCTGTGTGACTTCAACTGAGAAAGCTGACGTAACGCGAGTAACATTTGGCTCACAATGGTTCACCATACATTATGAGCTGATAATAACAGATCGTCTGACTCCAGGGCTGGAAATAGTCTTTGGAGACACACCCTGTGCCCTATAGATTTCTATTCTGGGTTTGTGACGTTATTTCGGTCTGCCGTGTAAGCATGCTTTTATCACAGTGATTTTGAAATGTGCAGCTCATGTCAGAATTGCTTGTTGATGCTTAAATGTCCTACGTGTGTTCTTGAACTCATTACTTGTGGATTAGTGTAAATTATGGCCTTGAATCGTTTGAATAGGGATCTGAAATGTCCCTCAACCATCAACCAGGCCAGATTATGCCCTTTCACGAGTTTTGATGTTGTGTTTGAGCTCTACTAGAGCAGGTTTTCCTGCTGGAATGTTGATTATTCCTCATATTCTCCATTGTTGCGGCTCCTCTCTTCCCAGTCTGTCAGTAACGCTCTGTTTTGTTCCTGTCTCTATGAAGCCCCGCCTTCTGAAAAGC
>CM040919.1:1233060-1400560 GCA_023029165.1 Gobiocypris rarus | reverse complement strand
ACTATTTGCGAGTAAATGGCTTCATTATAATACTCTCGAGCAGACAGAGGAAGAACACACACAGTGGGGGAAAGCATTATAAAACACACAGCCCCGCCTGGTTTTTCATCACCGCACACTCTCAGAGACGACTGATGCATTAGCTAATAAACAGCAGATCTTTTAACTGGTAGTAAACAGAAGAGCAGATTAAAGCGTCTCCTAACAATCCAGCCTCGTACAGCGGAGTGCAGAAAGAGCGGTGATGATTGCAGGGGAAACAACCAGCCGTTACACCAGAACCTTTTCATGCTACTTGGTTAGTGCAGGACCGATTTATATTTGTTTCAATGAGCATGCATATGCATGTAGTGTGTGTGTGCACATATATATATGAGCGATATATCACACAAGTATATCATAGGTTCAGCCGTAGGTAATCACAGCGTGCTGATATACAGCCATATCGCACGGTTACCAGTGTGATACTGCATTTATACAACAGCACAAGGAGTAAGCAAACAAGAAACAGCCACGGAGTGTTTTTAAAAACCCTCTTTTGTGCAGAACTACTTCCTTCCGCACAGATTCATATCTCAAGTTTACAGTTACAGTCGAGCCCAAGCCTCCGCTACTGATTATAATAAGTCACTTTAGAGCTAGTATCGAAGCAACGCTGAGTCGCTTTATTGAATCATGTATTATGTAGAGTATTATGAGAGAGAGGTCGACTAAATGAGTGTATTACCTGCATCTAGATGATATTCTTCTGGTCAGTCTTCATAATCTCAGAATCAGTTTGAAAATGTCCTTGAGGAAAGCGATGTCTTTGTCCTTTTAACAGTTAAGGAGATCTTCCGTGAAAGCGCTAGTTATTGGTTAAGTTGTGTCTTAAGGAGTTGTTTAAAGTAAAAACTTTGTCCATGTTTCCTTGTTTCTTTCAATTTCAATATAAAAGTCTCTGCTACTCGCTCTTAAAGACAGTGTTTGCTGCCATCTAATGGTTTCCTGACGTGGTCATACTCCGGTTCTAGTGAGAATATGAGTCTGATGCTGCTCCATTGGGCTGTGATTATGGGGTGTACTTAAAGAAAATGCCTCTGTGCTCAATTGGATAGACTTGCAACCAATCAGAGCAACGGAGTAAGTGACGTGCATGTAGCGATGCATAGTAGTGGGAAGTTCGGATCATTTTACAGACTTGGATCTTTGAGTCCCGTTCAGCAAAATGAACAAATCTTATTTCCAAGTCATTTCGTTAATTTCAGCAGAATATGATTAAAATCTCACATGTTAAATTCCCCAATGCAAACGTTGATCACATTTGGAATACAAAAATAATGATAAGCTAATGCAGCCAAGACCAAACTTTAAGAAATGATTGATGAATGGCTGAGCTGTGTCTTCAGGCTATGCAGTCTGTTAGTTCACCTCACCGCCGAATCCCAGCCGTTCCTTCTGTTGTCACTTAATCACGTCTGTTCCCTGGAAAGATTAGCACACCTTTCCTGTCTCCGGGTTGGAGTCGTTAGTTCCGTCATCAGTGTCTGATCCGGGCCGGGACAGCAATGTGTGCAGTCCCAAAAACAGAATTGATTAGTTCACCTCTCTGAGACAACTTGCTGTTCCAGAGTCATAGTTCCCTGAGGGCATATACGAAGAAGTTTTCTGTTTAGGATTAGAACGAATTCAACTAGAGATGTTCCGATACCATTTTTCCCTTCCCGATACCGATTCCGATACCTGTGCTCTGGGTATCGGCCGATACCAAGTACTGATCCGATACCTGGGTGTGTATACACTACTAGCCCTGAATGAATTCCTAGAATGTTTTTATGTTGTGCTTCAGGCTTATCCCTTAATAAAACATGAACAAATACATACAGTGAACTACTGTATTTATTACAGTATTTTTAATATCTGACATTCATTTGACAGAGAAAAATAACTTCAAATGCAGCCACAAATCTAACACCGCAAACTGAAGATATTTTAGTATTACAATATAACTGAATAAAAAACTAGGAATATAAATCTAGGAATATAAAAAAAAGAAACAATCTCTTTACAACAAAACAAGTGAAAAATAAGCAACCATCAGGGCATAATTATTATTTGTAGTAGAGACGTATTATTATTATTAAATAGAGATGTAGCGAAATCTACTGTAGGCTATAGCAGTAACCTAATATATTCTGTCAATTTCTAAACGTGAAACCAAACTTTTATTTTGACGGGTCTATCGCAGACCTTTGAGAGTCTGTGTTTATGATATGACAGTTTTCTCAAATGAAACGGTAAATTCTCATGAACTGACGGTTTATACTATATATCATATAGTGTCACATGATAGAGACTACAGACAGCGCGCGCTGTGTGTGTGTGTGTGTGTGTGTGTGTGTGTGTGTGTGTGTGTGTGTGTGTGTGTGTGTGTGTGTGTGTGTGTGTGTGTGTGTTTGCTGTGTGTGTGTGTGTGTGTGATGGGTAGGTTTAGGGGCAGGGCAGTGTGTGTGTGTGTGTGTGTGTGTGATGGGTAGGTTTAGGGGCAGTGTGTGTGTGTGTGTGTGTGTGTGTGTGTGTGTGTGTGTGTGTGTGTGTGTGTGTGTGTATGTGTGTGTGTGTGTGGACTGGTAATCTCTACGTTATGGGGACAAAATGTCCCCACAAAGATGGCAATATCCAAATTTTTGTCCTTGTGGGGACATTTTTTTGGTCCCCATGAGGAAAACATCTTATAAATTACACTAAGTGATGTTTTTTGAAAATGTAAAAATGCAGCATGTCTCCTGTGATGGGTAGTGTGTGTGTGTGTGTGTGTGTGTGTGTGTGTGTGTGTGTGTGTGTGTGTGTGTGTGTGATGGGTAGGTTTAGGGGCAGGGGCAGTGTAGGGGGATAGAAAATATGGTTTGTACAGTATAAAATGCATTACGCCTATGGAATGTCCCCACAAACATGGAAACACAACATGTGTGTGTGTGTGTGTGTGTGTGTGTGTGTGTGTGTGTGTGTGTGTGTGTGTGTGTGTGTGTGTGTGTGTGTGATGGGTAGGTTTAGGGGGAGTGTAGGGGTATAAATGTACAGTTTGTACGGTATAAAAACCATTACGTCTATGGAAAGTCCCCACAATTCACAAAACCTAAAATGTTTGTGTAATGGCTGATGAACTGTATAATTCACTATTGCTATAAACATTTTAATAGGCTATCTTTTGTATCACTCTGTGCTCTTTTCTTTAGACATAATAACATACTTTAAACTCAAATTAATATTTAATGTCCATTTATTTGATGTATTTTTCAGTGCAGTGTATTACGCAGGATGTACAGTCAGTCGCTCATTATCACAAACTAAAGAAACTGCCTGTATTTGTTAAGGAGTTAAATACAAACGCTCTGTCATTTTTATTTATTTATTTTGTAAATGCGCTCTATTTTCATGCTCAAAGATGATACATGTTGAGGCAAAGGTGAGGTCAAAGAGAGATGAATGTTGGCAGTGGCTCTCCAGGAAATCAACACCCTCCTGCTGAACGCAGATAGAGACGCTTTCACACAAGTGTGTTTACTCTCCCGCTGGAGCTTTCGCTCGGGGCCAGACGTGGACTTGTTCTGCTGGGGAACATTGGGTTCTTTCAGCGCTGTAACGGTTCTACCCACACAGAGCCGACCCGGAGCCAAACACAACGAGGGGACTTACAGTAAAAACAACGCTCAAATGATATCCAGCCAGCGGTTCAATAACACACACACACACACACACACAGTTCTCACACCAGAAGCAAAACATGTTCATGTGCCGATGAGAACTTCACTGACATGATGCTGAAAATGAGAAAACTGGAGATTGATATAAACCAACCATATTTCAGCAGCTGCGTCTACAGTCTCTCAATTGTATGGATTTATGACCGGTATTATATTAGTATTATTTATATACTAACACTGAACTGACCTCAGCTGAACAACGACACTATTGTCTTTTTAGAGCTGATTTACAGCAGAATCGAATTATTATTTTCCCATTTATCCTTGTAAAGTATAAAGCACTATACACTGTAAAAAAAAAAAAAGTAATGGCAACATATGTTGCATTGCTTTAACTCACCAAATATTTTTTTATACGTTATACAATATTCATTTAATATTTTAAGTCAGTTTAATGTATTTTAAGTTGAAATAAGTTAAACGTCGAAGTTGATTGTACTTAAAAATTTAAGGAAGAAACTTAAAATAAAGCTGACTTGACTACTAAAATATTACTATTATTTATTAATATTTTGAATTATTATTAGTTTTAATTTTAGCTTGTTTTAGAGAAAAAAATGTTGTGCATATTTTTTTCAATATTTTTTCCTGAAATAAAACATAAATATTAGATGAAAGACTGGACTCAAAATGGATAATTCTTATTTTTTATGAAATATGGCGATGTTTATTCTAAATGTTTTAAATGCATGTTCCTGGTAATCTTGAATCAGAATAACTTCATCTCTGATGATGAGGGCGCCACCTGTCACTCACATGAGATCAGCCAATAGCAAACCACACCCATCCAATCAATTCCCACAGACACAATCAAGCCCCGCCCACATCTGTTCTTGTTTGAGAAGCGCTTCACTCAGAGAGAGGTCACAACAGAGAAGAAAAGACTGAAGAAAAAGTTAAGCTGAGGTACTAAAAGTACTAAAAAAAATATATATATATATATAATAGTTTTAGTACTTTTAAACATGCATTTAAAGCATTTAGAATAAACATTGCCATATTTCATAAAAAATAAGAATTATCCATTTTGAGTCCAGTCTTTCATCTAATATTTATGTTTTATTTCAGCTTAGCGTTTTTTAGAACCACACTGATATCCAAAGTTTCTCTACAAAGCCCTCGAGGGGACATTTTTCCCTTTCCTGTGACATTCAGCTGACAATTAATATTGAATATGTTGGGTGGCATCAATAAAATGCGTTTGTGTTGATGGCAGAGCGGCGCTTGCTGTGCCGACAGAACATCTATCTGGATCAGATCTGTCGTAAAATACCCAATCTCCATCCTCATTAACACGGGTCAACCGCAGCGTTCTTCCCACCTTCACCCTCACTTATCATCCAGAGGTGGCAATCACACAAAGCTTCTGGATTCAGCGTATTCTTAGAAACCATAAATGGTTGCCAGGGACAACAGCTCGAGGCAAAGACGACGGCTCGCTTGGATCAAAACAGCCTGCATTATGAGCAGCGCCAGTGTGGGCCTCAAAGCCTCTCTTTACACAGCCTTTCAAAGGGCGCTCTCTGCATTGGCTGATAGGTTTCCTTCATGTTTCCGTTTTTATTTTACTTTGGCATCTTTGACACTTTGAGCGTGCGGAGAGAAAAGAGACAGGAAATGGGGGGACTGGATTAGGAAATGTTCAAACTCCTGTCGCTCATATGGCATCATATTTGATTTATTTGATATTTGTGTTATTTTATTTTCATTCAAAAGTTTGGAGTCAGTAATGTTCTTATCTAAGAAGTGAATACTGATTCATCAAACATGCATTAAATTGATCAAAAGTGACGTTTATAATGTCACAAAAGATTCAAATTAATGCTGTTCTTTTGAACTTTCTGTTCATCAAAGAATCCTGAAAGATAAAATGTATCACGCTTTCCACAGAAATATGAACAGTTTTCAACACTGATAATAATCATAACTGTGTGTGTTGATCATCAGATCCTCATGTGAGCATGATTAGTGAAGGATCATGAGACTCTGAAGACTGGAGTAATGATGATAAATTCAGATCACAGGGATAATATATACTATATATTCACACAGAGAACAGCTGATCTACATTAGAATAATATTTGACTATTTTTACTGTAATTTCATCAGGTAAACGCAGCTTTAGTGAGCAGAAGAGACTCTTCAAAATCATTTAAAAACCAATAGTTTATATTAAGTCAGTTTTCATATTCAGTCTAAATTCTATGCAGTTCATTGTAATTAATAAATGGTTTGTTTTTTGTTACTTTTTCATTAGAATTAATTAAATAAAATAAGTAAAACACACTTTTTGATCAGTTCATGTCAAATCTGTCCAAACCAGAGCAGTGTGACGTTCCCATATTTGAATCTAAATGTATTTTTTTCCCATTTTCCTTCATAGGTTTGACTATCAAGAGCTGCTCCACAACTCCACCTTCTGCCTGGTTCCCCGGGGCCGGCGCTTGGGCTCCTTCCGTTTCCTGGAGTCTCTGCAGGTGAAAGGTTTTTACATCGAGCTGAAACTGAACGCCTCACAATCCCTTTAGAGATGCGTGAAAGGTCTGGTGGATTATGAAACCGGTCAGGTCTCGGAGTCTCCCAGATAAACAGCACATTAGCCGGAGAGTGGAAAAACTTCCCAGGCGCGTATATTCTTGGCCGTCCTGCTGGTGTGTGTGAAAGGGCCGGAAGCTCGCGGAGGTGCCCTCATGAATGGATGAATCCGCAGAACGCTGGCTTTGGCACACTGATTCCCCGCCACTCGCTCTCTCCGTCTTTTTCTCCATATAAGCCCCTGTCTGAGTGCCATAGATCTCTTTTCTTTGGAGGCAGCCAAAGCCACAGAAAGAACTGGCAATTACTAGCGCCGCTGAAAGTTCTGGAACAGAAGTTCTCAAACATTTCCAAGTAGCTCCCAACCAAAGGGTAAAATTGGGATTTCAGACTAAGCATTTTTGAATCAAATGTGCTGGCCCTGTATTAAACTCCTGAATCTAGAATGTTCTCTTTAACGGCTAAATGGGCATTTCTAAGCTCAAGCCATAATGACATATTTTGATTTTAATTTGAATTAAGATTTATCATGCTGCTGCCTCATCAAGCCCATTTGCAGATTCAGTATCTAAAAAAACACAGAGAAATTATTTCAGTTTAAAAATCAAAATTCAAAAATAATTTCAAAACATTAAAAGTGCACTTTGCAAAAAAAAATTCAGTAAAATATCCAAAGACCACCAGGCCAGTGTTATATATTTTGATTATATAGTATATAGTGTTATATAGTATTTACGGTAACACTTTACAATAAGGTTGTATTAGTAAATGCATTAGTTAACATGAACTAATGATGAACTTCACTTATAAATCATTTATTTATGTTTGTTAATGTTAATTTCAACATTTACTAATGCATTAATAAAATCCTGTTAATATTAGTTAATGCACTGTGAACTAACATGAACAGCTGTATTTATATTAACTAACGTTAACAAAGATTAACTAATGCTGAACAGAGGTGTTGTTCATGGTTAGATCATGTTAACTAATACAACCTTATTGTAAAGTGTTACCGATTTACAATATCTCAAATGTTTCCAACTATTTGTAAATCGTGAGAAAATTGCTATTTTAACCAATGAACTGGGGGGCGTGGCCTGTCAGTGACATCATATCTGCGTTACCCTCTGTAAAATACAATTAAACTATAAAATAATTAAATAAAAATAATAAAACTATATGTGGTCATGTGTGCGTTTTACAGCAGTTTCAAACATGGCTCATCCAATCGGTTTTATAAATGTATATATGGGTCATAAATCCATCAGTTTAAATACGACGGCCTAGCTCTGTAAATTCCCACATGCCACAGAACGAGAAGAACTGTTCCAGAAGATCCTCCAGATCTCTAATCTCTCTGTATCTGCTGCTGACTCCTCGACACACTCCTTGCAGAAAAATATCAAGCGACTGCACAAATGTATCGGATCGGTGCTGGTCAGAGCATGAAACAAAGGCCGACCCCTGCATCTCTGCGGGCTCTGGAAGGCAGAGCCAGCGATCGGTCACCTGAAGCCATTTGTTGTGTTTAGGATGAAAGCATGGCCGCCTGTTTGATCTCCGCCCGTTCTTAGGATTGCACTCTCTTGTGATTTAATTAAAAAGACCAGAATACCAGCTGAATGACGAGAAAAGGCAAACAAGGAATCAGGGAGGAAAAGTAGAGCAACATCAAGATTGAATAGTAAACAAGAGGGATGGTGAGCCGCTCCACTTCAATAAATCATGGACCCCTGCTTCTCTGCTGTTGGGGGGGGGACAGGGTAATTAACACATCTGTCTGATAAAAACATGGGATGGGAGTCATGCACAGACCCCTCCGAGACTCCTTACACATCAACAGCCTTTTCATCACATGCTATATATTCCACCTCATAACCTTGCCTAAAGGGAAACTCAGATGCACTATATTTCAGTGCATTTGGGGTGAACTTGGACTATTTTTCTCAGTGTGTGTGTGTGTGTGTATGTGTGTGTGTGGACTGGTAATCCTACGTTATGGGGACAAAATGTCCCCACAAAGATGGCAATATCCAAAATCCTTGTCCTTGTGGGGACATTTTTTGGTCCCCATGAGGAAAACATCTTATAAATCACACTAAGTGATGTTTTTTGAAGAAGTAAAAATGCAGCATGTCTCCTGTGATGGGTAGTGTGTGTGTGTGTGTGTGTGTGTGTGTGTGTGTGTGTGTGTGTGTGTGTGTGTGTGTGTGTGTGTGTGTGTGTGTGTGTGTGTGTGTGTGTGTGATGGGTAGGTTTAGGGGCAGGGGCAGTGTGTGTGTGTGTGTGTGTGTGTGTGTGTGTGTGTGTGTGTGTGTGTGTGTGTGTGTGTGTTTTTATTAGCAGATGAATTGTTTGCGCTGATGCTAATTATTCCACTCTCTGTCCTCACAGGCCGCTTGTATCCCGGTGTTACTCAGTAACGGATGGGAGTTACCCTTCTCTGATGTCATCCAGTGGAACCAGGCGGTCGTCGAGGGCGACGAGAGACTGTTGCTACAGGTAACAGCCCTTCCCATCTCTTTCACCTGTGAAGGGAACATAAGGATGGAAAAAGCTGTTAATTAATACATATTTTGAGTTTGACAAATAACATGCACATGCACTTTTTTTTAAAAGCATTTTATGTTTTAAGTATAATTCACAATTTTTTGCACAGTTTGCTTAAATAGTCTGCTCTGTGACATTTGTGGAGCGTTTGTGGAGGTGCTCTGACGCTGAGGGTTGGCCTCGGTGGTGATCTCTGTAACTTTGTTTCCTCAGGTGCCGTCTACGGTGCGGGCGGTGGGCATTGACAGGGTGCTGGCTCTGAGACAGCGGACACAGATGCTCTGGGAGGCATACTTCTCCTCCGTGGATAAGATTGTACTCACCACACTGGAGGTGAGGGCTGGGTCAGCTGAGATGTGTGTATACAGCGGTGCGTCTGACTGAGACGAAGGTCTGCCAGGGGAAATTAAACCAGCACAGGATGCCTTACATCATTAGCACATACTTAATCTCCTGCCCTTAGGTTAATTGGCAAATTAAATGTCAATGTTGCACAAAAGTATGGCTTAACTTCGCCCCCTGCTGGCCAACACATGGAAGTACACATTCTGAAAAGTGTGGTTTTGTTTTGATGTAATTGTTATCTTTAATGTCTGTCAGATCATAAAGGACAGAGTGTACTCGCACATCTCCAGAAATAAATTCATGTGGAATGCCTTACCTGGAGGGCTGCTGGTTCTGCCCGAATACTCCACGCACCTGGCGCACTACCCCTTCTATTACTTCAACCTGGGTAAGTGTAACGGAGGCCAGCTAGTAGTTGCTGTGCGAGTAAACCTCACTCCTCTGATCTCAAGAGACGCTCTAGCGACTGACGCTAGAGGTTGCAGCCTTTAGCCTCCTTGTTAGAGTGTCTGACTCTCATGCCGGCGGACCCGGGTTCAAGTCCCGCTTGGAGCGGGCGGTTCAACAGGAGGGGTTACATTGGTGCCGTGACCGGATGGGAGTGAGGTTTAGGGGTGAGTGTAATGGAGGCCGGCTAGTAGTTGCTGTGCGAGTAAACCTCACTCCTCTGATCTCAAGAGACGCTCTAGCGACTGGCGCTAGGGGTTGCAGCCTTTAGCCTCCTTGTTAGGCGTCCGACTCTCATGCTGGTGGACCTGGGTTCGAGTCCCGCTTGGAGCGGGCGGTTCAACAGGACGGTTACATAAGCATAGACTGTAAAGGCTTTTTGGGTCCCACTTCATATTAGGTGGCCTTAACTACTATGTACTTACATCAAAAAATAAATACAATGTACTTATTGTGGTCATATTGCATTACAAATCACTTGCTGATATTGAGGTGGGATACGGGTAAAGTTAGGGACAGGTTAGGGGTGTAAGAAAATATCGATACACGTGAATATCGCGATTTGATTGGCGATACTGTATCGATTCTCAAAAACACTGTATCGATATTTATATATTTAGATCCAAGATTCATGGCGTTGTGTTCCGTTTAAACCACAGATATAAAATGTATTAAAAAACATGTATGAAACCCAACTGCTAGATGGCAGTGTTATCTCAGAGTGTGACTGACGCAGAGCCAGAGAAGCGCAAGATGAAGGTGCGTGCATTGCAGCTCACAAGACGATAGAATTATTCTGCTCCTGCGATATACAGAGCTGAAGTGTGAACTCATTTTGGCTTCAGCGATAAAGAAGCCAGAAAGGAAATCGACAAGAGTCATTTTGTTTGCAAAATAGGCCAAGTTAAGATCCAATACTCCGGAAACACATCGAATCGGAGAGCTCGCTTAACATCCCGACGTCATCCGCGCCGCTGAGAAGTGTTTCGATAGAATATGTAAAGCATATGCTTTCCTCTCAGTAACAAAATAAACACACAACAAAATTGACAGAACGAAAGCAGATGATCATAGCGATGTGGATATGGATTCACCAGCTCTGCAGTTTAGTACTTGAAATAGCACTTTGTACAATAGACTGCTTTAAAGAAAACGGCTTTACAGTATTAAATATAAAACAAACAGTCATTCAGTCATGGACTGGACTATGCACTTTCTGTAGTTTAATAGTTTAGAAATGAAAAAACTGCTATACTGTGAACCTTTAAAACATACACATCAAGGATCCTTCAGTCACTTTACTATTTCCCTTTACTTAGATTGCACAAAATAGTGATTAGTGATATAAATTATACTGTATTAATAAAATTAAATAATTACTTGTCAAGTTGAGCATATGGTTGTGTCCTTTATTCTTTTAAATTAGATATTTCTTTTAAAAAAACTAAACAGAAAGAAATATCACAATATATTGCCTTTCTTACAATATCGCAATATATAAGGTTAGGGACAGGTGTGGTGGTGTGGGTTAGTTTAAGGGTAGGGTTAGGGACAGGTGTGGTGGGATGGGTCAGTTTAAGGGTAAGTTAGGGACAGGTGTAGTGGTGTGGGTAAGTTTAAGGGTAGGGTTAGGACAGGTGTGGTGGGATGGGTCAGTTTAAGGTAGGGTTAGGGACAGGTGTGGTGGTGTGGGTTAGTTTAAGGGTAGGGTTAGGGACAGGTGTGGTGGGATGGGTCAGTTTAAGGGTAAAGTTTAGGGACAGGTGTAGTGGTGTGGGTAAGTTTAAGGGTAGGGTTAGGGACAGGTGTGGTGGTGTGGGTAAGTTTAAGGGTAGGGTTAGGGACAGGTGTAGTGGTGTGGGTAAGTTTAAGGGTAGGGTTAGGGACAGGTGTGGTGGGATGGGTCAGTTTAAGGGCAAAGTTAGGGACAGGTGTGGTGGGATGGGTCAGTTTAAGGGTAGGGTTAGGGACAGGTGTGGTGGTGTGGGTTAGTTTAAGGGTAGGGTTAGGGACAGGTGTGGTGGGATGGGTCAGTTTAAAAGTTAGGGACAGGTGTAGTGGTGTGGGTAAGTTTAAGGGTAGGGTTAGGGACAGGTGTGGTGGTGTGGGTAAGTTTAAGGGTAGGGTTAGGGACAGGTGTGGTGGGATAGGTCAGTTTAAGGGTAAAGTTAGGGACAGGTGTAGTGGTGTGGGTAAGTTTAAGGGTAGGGTTAGGGACAGGTGTGGTGGTGTGGGTAAGTTTAAGGGTAGGGTTAGGGACAGGTGTGGTGGGATGGGTCAGTTTAAGGGTAAAGTTAGGGACAGGTGTAGTGGTGTGGGTAAGTTTAAGGGTAGGGTTAGGGACAGGTGTGGTGGTGTGGGTAAGTTTAAGGGTAGGGTTAGGGACAGGTGTGGTGGTATGGGTAAGTTTAAGGGTAGGGTTAGGGACAGGTGTGGTGGTATGGGTAAGTTTAAGGGTAGGGTTAGGGACAGGTGTGGTGGGATGGGTCAGTTTAAGGGTAAAGTTAGGGACAGGTGTGGTGGTGTGGGTCAGTTTAAGGGTAGGGTTAGGGACAGGTGTGGTGGTGTGGGTAAGTTTAAGGGTAGGGTTAGGGACAGGTGTGGTGGGATGGGTCAGTTTAAGGGTAGGGTTAGGGACAGGTGTGGTGGTGTGGGTCAGTTTAAGGGTAGGGTTAGGGACAGGTGTGGTGGTGTGGGTAAGTTTAAGGGTAGGGTTAGGGACAGGTGTGGTGGGATGGGTCAGTTTAAGGGTGAAGTTAGGGACAGGTGTGGTGGTGTGGGTAAGTTTAAGGGTAAGGTTAGGGACAGGTGTGGTGGTGTGGGTAGTTTAAGGGTAGGGTTAGGGACAGGTGTGGTGGTGTGGGTAAGTTTAAGGGCAGGGTTAGGGACAGGTGTGGTGGTGTGGGGAAGTTTAAGGGTAAAGTTAGGGACAGGTGTGGTGGTATGGGTAGTTTAAGGGTGAAGTTAGGGACAGGTGTGGTGGTGTGGGTCAGTTTAAGGGTAGGGTTAGGGACAGGTGTGGTGGTGTGGGTCAGTTTAAGGGTAAAGTTAGGGACAGGTGTGGTTTGGTGGTGTGGGTAAGTTTAAGGGTAAAGTTAGGGACAGGTGTGGTGGTACGGGTAAGTTTAAGGGTGAAGTTAGGGACAGGTGTGGTGGTGTGGGTCAGTTTAAGGGTAAAGTTAGGGACAGGTGTGGTGGTGTGGGTCAGTTTAAGGGTAAAGTTAGGGACAGGTGTAGTGGTGTGGGTAAGTTTAAGGGTAAAGTTAGGGACAGGTGTAGTGGTGTGGGTAAGTTTAAGGGTAAAGTTAGGGACAGGTGTAGTGGTGTGGGTAAGTTTAAGGGTAAAGTTAGGGACAGGTGTAGTGGTGTGGGTAAGTTTAAGGGTAAAGTTAGGGACAGGTGTGGTGGGATGGGTAAGTTTAAGGGCAAAGTTAGCGACAGGTGTGGTGGTGTGGGTAAGTTTAAGGGCAAAGTTAGGGACAGGTGTAGTGGTGTGGGTTAGTTTAAGGGTAAAGATAAGGACAGGTGTGGTGGTGTGGGTAAGTTTAATCGTAAAGTTAGGGACAGGTGTAGTGGTGTGGGTAAGTTTAAGGGTAAAGTTAGGGACAGGTGTGGTAGTGAGGTAAGTTTAAGGGTAAAGTTAGGGACAGGTGTGGTGGTGTGGGTAAGTTTAAGGGTAAAGTTAGGGACAGGTGTGGTGGTGAGGGTGAGTTTAAGGGTAAAGTTAGGGACAGGTGTGGTAGTGAGGGTGAGTTTAAGGTAAATTTAGGGACAGGTGTGGTGGTGTGGGTAAGTTTAAGGGTAAAGTTAGGGACAGGTGTGGTGGTGAGGGTGAGTTTAAGGGTAAAGTTAGGGACAGGTGTGGTGGTGTGGGTAAGTTTAGGGTAAAGTTAGGGACAGGTGTGGTGGTGTGGTAAGTTTAACTGTAAAGTTAGGGACAGGTGTGGTGGTGAGGGTGAGTTTAAGGGTAAAGTTAGGGACAGGTGTAGTGGTGTGGGTAAGTTTAAGGGTAAAGTTAGGGACAGGTGTGGTGGTGTGGGTAAGTTTAAGGGTAGGGTTATGGACAGGTGTGGTGGTGTGGGTAAGTTTAAGGGTAAAGTTAGGGACAGGTGTGGTGGTGAGGGTGAGTTTAAGGGTAAAGTTAGGGACAGGTGTGGTAGTGAGGGTGAGTTTAAGGGTAAAATTTAGGGACAGGTGTGGTGGTGTGGGTAAGTTTAAGGGTAAAGTTAGGGACAGGTGTGGTGGTGAGGGTGAGTTTAAGGGTAAAGTTAGGGACAGGTGTGGTGGTGTGGGTAAGTTTAAGGGTAAAGTTAGGGACAGGTGTGGTGGTGTGGGTAAGTTTAATCGTAAAGTTAGGGACAGGTGTAGTGGTGTGGGTAAGTTTAAGGGCAAAGTTAGGGACAGGTGTGGTGGTGAGGGTGAGTTTAAGGGTAAAGTTAAGGACAGGTGTGGTGGTGTGGGTAAGTTTAAGGGGTAAAGTTAGGGACAGGTGTGGTGGTGTGGGTCAGTTTAAGGGTAAAGTTAGGGACAGGTGTAGTGGTGTGGGTAAGTTTAAGGGTAAAGTTAGGGACAGGTGTGGTGGTGAGGGTGAGTTTAAGGGTAAAGTTAAGGACAGGTGTGGTGGTGTGGGTAAGTTTAAGGGTAAAGTTAGGGACAGGTGTGGTGGTGAGGGTGAGTTTAAGGGTAAAGTTAAGGACAGGTGTGGTGGTGTGGGTAAGTTTAAGGGTAAAGTTAGGAACAGGTGTTGTAGTGTGGGTAAGTTTAAGGGTAAAGTTAGGGACAGGTGTAGTGGTGTGGGTTAGTTTAAGGGTAAAGATAAGGACAGGTGTGGTGGTGTGGGTAAGTTTAATCGTAAAGTTAGGGACAGGTGTAGTGGTGTGGGTAAGTTTAAGGGTAAAGTTAGGGACAGGTGTGGTGGTGTGGGTGAGTTTAAGGGTAAAGTTAGGGACAGGTGTGGTGGTGTGGGTAAGTTTAAGGTTAAAGTCAAGGACAGGTGTGGTGGTATTGGCCAATTTAAGGGTAGGGTTAAGATCAGGTGTGGTGGGATAGGTAAGTTTAAGGGTAGGGTTAGGGACAGGTGTGGTGGTATGGGTCAGTTTAAGGGTAGGGTTAGGGACAGGTGTGGTGGTGTGGGTCAGTTTAAGGGTAGGTTTAAGATCAGATGTGGTGGTGTGGGTAAGTTTAAGGGTAGGGTTAAGATCAGATGTGGTGGTTTGGGTTAGTTTAAGGGTAGGGTTAGGGACAGGTGTGATGGGATGGGTTAGTTTAAGGGTAGGGTTAAGATCAGGTGTGGTGGTATGGGTAAGCTTAAGGTTAGGGTTAGGTTTGATGGAGGGGGGTTGTTTTTCAGGGGTTTGGCTTGGCTTGGCCGCTTAGTTCCAGTGAAAGGAACTCAATGATTCAGCATACCAAGACATTTTGGACAATTTCATGCTCCCAACTTTGTGGGAACGCCCCTTCCTGTCCCAACATTACTGCGCTCCAGTGCACAAAGCGTCAGTCTATAAAGACATGGATGAGCAAGTTTGGTGTCTCACCTCCCAAATGCGCTTCTAGAAGAATGGTCAAAAATTCCCATAAACACACTCTTAAACCTTGTGGAAAGCCTTCCCAGAAGAGCTGAAGATGTTAGAGCTGCAAAGGGTAGGCCCACTCCATATTAAACCCTACGGATTAAGAATGGGATGTCATTAAAGCTCATGTGCATGTAAAGGCTGGAGTCCCAAAACTTTTTGCAATATAGTGTATGTAGTAAGGAAGTATGCGATTTTGAACGCAGCCAAAGTGTCCTAAAGGCAAGGATGCCCAATCTCTTTCCTCTGTTGATGTAGGGATCAGCCCAGGTCAGGAGTTCACTGCTGTAATTCATGCCACCTCACCTCTGGTCTCCCAGTCCCAGCCAATCATGAAGCTCCTTCAGGTCGTCTCCAAATCAAAATATTGCTCACAGGTCAGTAATATGGATCTTTACTTTTGCAACATTTGCTCGGGGATATTAATGCAGATCCAGATTCATGAAGTAGTTGGACACAGTCAAAAGCCAACAGGAACATATCAGCCAGTTTGGTGCGCATGCTGTGATAGTTACAGTGTGTGTTCTTGTCAGATCATCATCCTGTGGAACAGTGAGAAGCCAACCCCTCACCGGAGTAAGTGGCCGCCTATGCCAGTGCCCCTTATCGTCACAGATGGCAGGAGGAAAGTGAGTACTGAAGTGAGAGTCGAGTCGCACGGCGCCGCTCTCGTGTCTCGCTCAGCTCTTTTCTCTGCCACCTTGTGTTCGCAGACGAGCAGCCGTTTCCTGCCACATGCAGCTATTGAGACGGAGGCGGTTTTGAGCCTGGATGAAGACACGGTGCTGTTGACCAGCGAGGTGAGTCTGCCTCTTCATCTCACACACTGTTGAAGATTTTAGTGGGAAACTTGTGTTGCAAAATGATGTCACATCTTTCAAAGTATGAAAGATCCATCTACAAACATGTTTTTTCTCTCTGATCTGACTCTTCCAGATCAATTTTGCTTTCCATGTGTGGCGGAGTTTTCCTGAGAGGATTGTTGGCTACCCTCCCAGAAGCCATTTCTGGGACCCAGTAAAAAAAGCCTGGGGCTACACCTCTAAATGGACCAACGAGTACTCCATCGTCCTCACCGGAGCGGCGTTTTATCACAGGTAATTGGCCACACCTGACATATCCTGACAAGACGTCTCTCACACTTCATCAGCCTCTGTAACGTGATCAGCGGAGACTTTTGATCATGTTCTGATGCTTCT
This sequence comes from Gobiocypris rarus, assembly GCA_023029165.1. Taxonomy (NCBI): domain Eukaryota; kingdom Metazoa; phylum Chordata; class Actinopteri; order Cypriniformes; family Gobionidae; genus Gobiocypris; species Gobiocypris rarus. Next base: position 1,384,165 of record CM040919.1, on the reverse strand, counting down.
GCGTCTCACAGGTACTACCATCACCTGTTCTCTCAATACCTGCCCTCCTCTCTGCGTGCGCTGGTGGATCGCACCTCTAACTGTGAGGATATCCTGATGAATTTCCTGGTCTCCTCTGTGACGCACCTGCCACCGATTAAAGTGGCGCAGAGGAAGCAGTACAAAGAGATGCCGGCCCTACAGGTGAGGCCAGAGTGAACATTGTGTACTTACAGTTCTGCTCATAAGTTTACTCAGCCTTTGCAAAACAAGCAAGCTGAGCCGTTCCCCCCTATACGCAAACTACATGGTGCCAGATACCACAGCACACCTTCAGGGGTCTAGTGGAGTCTATGCCTCGACAGGTCAGGGCTGTTTTAGCAGCAAAAGGGGGACCAACACAATTTTAGGTCATAATGTTATGTCTGATTGGTGTGTATATATGTACTATGTGGAGTCATTATGTGCCTGTTGGGCATCCATAGTTGGCATGTGAGTAATAAATAAGACTGGCATTTGAGCAACAGTTCCGAGTCCTCTAGTCAATATAAAACATAACATGGTGTCAGAAAATTAAAAGTGTACAGTTATGATGGCATAACTACAGCCACTGCCGCCATTAAACCTGCATGGAAATCTCTCCGAGAATTGGAAGACTTGGATTCAGACTTTCTACATTTAGCAGGTGAAGAGGCAATTAAAGTCCTGTTAAAGAACAGGAGAAAAACAAAATACAAGTGCTAAAGAACAAGTTTAAAGCCTTCTGTCTACCTCGAGAAAACTTGCAGTACGTTAGACATGTCTTCATGCGCTCACAGGGACCCACAGAAACGATTGACTTGGATGTCACAGACCTGAAAATAAAGCAAAAGACTGTGAGTTCGGGGATCTGCACGACTGATTCATTCGTTACAGAATCGTGTGTGGCATAAAAGACAATCAATTGAGAGGCCGACTGCTGAGAGAGGCAGACCTCTCACTGGACAAAGCCATCGACATCTGTAAGGCCAGTGAGATCACATCCAGTCAGATGAAAACGCTGAACGACAAGATGGAGGCACACAGAGTCAAAGCAGTGAAGCCAAAGAAACAAGATGGGAAATCGGATCAGAGTGTGCTGACAAAAAAGGAATGCGGCAACAAGCATGAATATAGAAATTGTCCTGCCTTTGGGAAAACATGTAAAAACTGTCAAAAGAAAAAACACCACTAAATTGTACATATGAGTCAGAGTAAAAGGATCCATGCAACTGAACAGAGTGAGGATATGTACAACAACAGCAGGTCAACAATATAAAAACTAAACCTTTAAAAAGCAAATGAAACTGATTGGACTGAAACGCTTAAAGTAAACAAGAGAAATGTCAGAGTTAAACTTGATACTGGTGCTGTATGCCATGTTTTGTCGGAGAGAGCTTACAAAGCACTAAACATCAGAAGCTAGTTGCTTACTCGGGCCACAAGATGGAGCCATTAGGCAAGAAAGTGCTCACATGTGAGTACAAGTGACTAAAGTACAAGGTTGCATTCTGAAATCATACAGAGAGATTCTTGGACACGCTGCCTGCCAAAAGTTAGGCATGGTAAAAACACTGTATAAAGTTGAGAAAAATAAAGACATTCTCAAAGAGTTTGTAGGAATAGGCTGCTAACCTGGTGAACACCACAGAAATCAGTCCAGTTGTGCATGCTCCAAGAAGCATCCCAGTAGCTCACAGAGATAGAGTCATCGAAGAACTACAAAGAATGGAGTTACTGCATGGACCCCAGAGACCTAAATAAAGCGATAAACGAGAGCACTATCCACTGTTAACTGTAGAAGAGGTGATCTACATGAATGTGCCAAACACAAAGTACTTCTCAATAGTGTGTTGAACTTGGCGGTTATGGTAAGGGGCGGGACATTTCCCAAACACCAATCACAACACACTGCTCCAACCGACCAATCAGATGCAAATGAAGGCTTCTGGCAAATCTAGCTGGAATAAGGGAGTTAAATTTTTGCACAAGCAACACCCATTGGACAATATAATATCGCTTACTCTTACTCTTCGGGATCTCTTCAGCATCAGAGGTCTTTCAACGGTCCATAGCCCACATGATAGAAGGCCTGGAATGTGTTGTGAAGAACATCATTGATGACCAATTGGTGTGGGGAGAGTTGAAGAGCATGATCAAAGACTGAAACAAGGAAGTACCTTAAACTCTCACAATGACCAAGAGCAATCATGCCATACCAGATCTGGAAGATTAGTGGGAATACCTGCGAGATACAGAGACACACATGGTGTTGAGTCTTTGACATTTTGGCATGTATTACATTCAGATTACATAGGATAGTTGATCAGTTTGTAGTTATAGTAAAAATATATTTTTTGTGTGTTACAAACTGTATGTCTATGACTTTTGTCATATGCAAATATTAAAAGAAAATATTGTTGGGCATCCGTAGTTGGCATGTGAGTAATAAATAAGTTCAGAGACTTCTCGTCAATATAAAACCTTTTTTTTTTAATTGGTAGTGATTGGTGTTTGGGAAAGCCTTACCATGACCGCCAGTTTCAACACACGACTAACTAACTCAACCAGGCCCCGGCCCTTTATTCTGCGCGTGAATTATTATAATGAGGAATATTGTGATGTGTTGGTTCCTGAAGAAACTCAAGACTAATGGAGGCGTTTCAGGAGTTCAGGAACACTGACACTGATAGAGAGAAGACCTCAGCAACAGTACACACTGAAGAAAGATGAACATGTAAAAAGCATCATCAGTCCTCTTTAACACTGTGTGTCATTACCTGGATGATCCATTATGGTTTTTATTTTCGTGTTGTGATGTTTGTTAATAAACTGCCCACTGTTCTTTAGCAAAAATCCTCCAGGTCAAGCACATTCTTTAGTTTTCCAGCATCTTCTGCATATTTGAACCCTTTCCGACAGTGAGATCAATCTTTTCACACTGGGGACACTATTACAAATGGTGAAACCATTCATGCTCAAGATGCTCAAGAAGGCAATTTATTAAGAGCCGGGAGAGGGGGTGTAAACTTTTGTATTAAAAGATGGATGTGAAACGTACACCACATCATCCTGTTCAATAGTTTACACTCTCTGGCTCTTCAGCTATGCCTACATTGATCCGGATGCTTTTGAAAAATGTCATATATTAATTTCAATTCGCTCTCTGTTTGCTTTCCAAAAGTTTCTCATCCACACTTTAAACATCAAAACACAAAAATACTTGGCCTAAATGTGATGTATTGTAAACGTGTTGTTTCCTCTCCTTCTAAGGGCACTAAGATGGCGCCGTGGCGAACCCTGAGCACTTTACCCAGAGGCAGGAGTGTGTCAACACCTTCGCGAGCTGGTTTGGTTACATGCCTCTAATGCACTCTCAGTTTCGCCTGGACCCTGTGCTCTTCAAGGACCACGTGTCCGTCCTGCGCAAGAGGTACAAAGACCTGGAGCGCATCTGAGCCGAGCTGAACAGAGACGGAGATGGGCCACAGGATGAGACTGACTTATCTCTAAACCTCCGCTAATGGCTACTAGCTTGTGATGGCCAGTCGGTGGACAAGAGAGGGGTGTTTGCCTCGTATGACCAGTTCTCAATATATGACTGACAGCTTCATGGACGTGAAAACATTGCAGAGTTGTCTATCATTCCAGCTGCGGTCTCATTGGAGGAGTTTGTAGCGTTAAGGTGCTGTGGACTAACACACGACAGCGAGTCGCCAAACGACTGAAGTGGTAATTACATGACCAATAAAATAATTCCCAAATGCAAACTGTGTGTGGATGAATTTGTAAATGAATTTCCTAAAACATGGGTAGTTAACAAATGACATTTTTTTATTTCTCTTTTCAACATCAAGGAATATCATTAATATATTTATATTTTTTGTGACAAATTTCTTATTATTAATTTTTCACACAGTTTATTCGGTTGTTAGAATAAAATTCTATTAAAATGTATGGGAAAGTGTATCCTTACCGATACACGAGCAAATTACTCTTCCAGACAATTCTGAAGAATTGTTCACAAAGATTCTCCAATTCGAGAGTTACTGGTTTGCTGAATAAATACTGATTTGAAAACTGAAAGCTTCTTAAATTAATCTTAAATGTAAATCAGTGTAATTGCTGACTGGCTGTTCATATGGCATGTAGTTAAGATTTAAAAAAAAATTCTGTAATTTATATAGTGACTATAAATAAGCATATACTACCATTCAAAAGTTTGGTGAGCACGGCATTAACATCCCACAGGAGGTTCCTCATCTGGTCCATTAGCACCTTCATCTCCTGGTTCTTCTGCCTCACTTTCTGTTAATAAAATAAATACATTATCTTATTCAGCAAGGATGCATTAAATTTATTAAAAAATATATAAAATAATTTGACCCCTCCAGATCCCAGAGTTCAGGTGTTCAGTCCCTTCATGGCCACAGGTGTATAAATCAAGCACTAGGCATGCAGACGCTTCTACACACATTTGTGAGAGAATGGCTCGCTCTCAGGAGCTCAGTGAACTCAAGCGTGGGACCGGGATAGGTTGCCACCTGTGCAATAAGGCCATTCCTGACATTTCCTCACTACTAAATATTCCACGCTCAACTGTGTGAGGTTATAACAAAGAGGAAGCGATTGGGAACGACAGCAACTCAATCCCAGAGCGGGGTCAGCGCATGCTGAGGGTCAATCTTCTGCAGAGTCAATCACTCCAGACCTCCAAACTCCTGTGGCCTTCAGATGAGCTCTGGAAAATGCTACTTTAAAATTCAATGACTTTTCCAGGTTTTTCATGACCAAACCCTGTAAATAAACTACAACAAAATATATTTATTTTGTCCTGTTGTTCTCAGTCGGGCTCAACCCTGCTTCGCTTCAATGGGTGTGCATGCGAAAGCTTCAGGTTGACGGCCGCTGGCTGGTGTTACTGGTGCTTTAGGCCTCCTATTTATCCCAACTAATGGAAACCCTAATCACCATTATGGTGACAGAGTTAAACCCCTGTTAATTCTAGAAATAAAGTTAATCTGGTTAGTAGTAAATTAAACTGGTAATGCTGTTTGAGGAGTTGTTTAATCCTCAAAGCTTTTGAGAGATTATGATATGTCTTTTATCTTCAGTTGATTTAATCTAAATTTACACATTATAGTATTTAGTACCTGAATACTACAGCTAAATCATTTATCTTGTCTGCTTTATGATTTCCTAATTCAGATATCATGTATAATTATCCTTTTGGCTTAATTTTGATGATTCATTAATGGTTTTCCATAGCCTGCTTTTTAAATCCTGCAGGAACAGTATTCATCAAACAAACAACAATCCACAGTGGGAACGTCTCTGTCTCTATCTTGTTAGCTCCCTGTTTACCCGTGTATTTAAGACTGTGTTTAGTCCTGTCTTCTTGTCAGTTCTACGTTGTGTTAGGTGTCCAGTTCTCGTCTATTGTTCCTGAGTTCTGTGTAAATAAATACTGCTTGCATTTAGATCCTGCATTTATCCTTTAATTTAACCAACCAGCCGTGTGACACCCTGAAGCTATCACCACTATTTCCATTAGTATTCCTTATGATATTGGCATTATTGTTATGGTTATTATTTTATGCGTTTATAACATAATATATTTAAAGTTAATTTTGTTTGTGGTTGTGATTTTGGGACATCATCATTCTCTCTTTTTTTTTTTTTTTTTTCTGTCTTTTAAAAAAAACTGTAATTCGTCTTTACTTTATGACCAGCTCCTGAACCCTAGATGGGTAGCTGTAACACTACACCTCCTCCTCCTCATTGTGAATATCCAAATGAACCTTTTTTGATCCAGAAACACACAATACAACATGTGATGCTGTAGTAATTTATTGATATAGAAAGCAAAGATAATCAAAGAAGGGTAAATACACACCCCCTGGATCAAACTGGGGTTAAGAATAAGGTGCAGTTTAAAAACCATTTCAAACCTTTACTGAATGTGCACTGAAACTGATCTTTTATCTTAAGGATTAAAGGTGCAGAGGTCAAAGGAAAACAAAGAAAGAAGTGCAATATTAGAATTGCTCAGAAAACAGTAGTTTGGTATTTTCCTGTAGGATCAGTGGACGGTGGAGTAACATCTTCTCATTCCACTCAATCTGGCAATGAAAACAGAACAAAAATCATTAAGACATCGTACACATAGTATAAATATTGCAAATATTTCTCTCTCCTTTTATCGCTCACCTGCATACACCTCGACCTCACACAGTGTGAGATATTCCATGCGCACAGGTATGAAAATGTTGACATATCGGCCCTTAATCGGCTTAAACTTAAATATTTGTGTCTCTCCAAGTGTCATGGAGTCAACAGTTGCAGCTCTGTGAAGACACACAGTAACAGAGAAATAGAGATGAGCGTATCAAAACGGCATGAAGCATATTAAATATACTTCTGTCAAATGCATTGTATCTTATTTACTCATTTTCTAACCAAGTATTAAATGCGAGACAATACTTACAGCTCATTATCGTTGCCATTATTTGCCAGGATGTTGCCGATCCGTATCTGAGCACCAAATATCCTCACTGCCGCAGTATCTCCTCGATTAGTGATGCTAACCCTGGTTACCGCTTGTTCTTCCAGCAGGTCAACTCTCCACCAGGCGTTCATGTCCTCATTAGTATGACTGCATGACCCACCAGCCAGAATTGAATTCCTGTCTCCATCAACAGCCCTTTCAGCTCCTAAACTATCGTATGTGGAAGACTGGACAGCTGCAGCTCGAAGAGCGAGATTCTCTGTTAAACAAAATAATAAACAATAACTTTTTTTTCCCTTTAATGTGCTAAAGTATAATCCCAATATAATAGGCACAATAATGCTAAAATAAGAATACTTGATTGTGATTGGTCAGTGGTGACATTCAGAGGTCAGATATTTCCAGATAATGAGCGTCATCGATAGCAGCGCTGTATGTATACTCACACTCTATCGCTGTGAGTCCCCAAATATTAACTAAAAAGCAGCGACCACCAAAGCCTGTGGGCCCAGCTTGCTCTCAGCCTCCTCCTGTGAGATTTATTCGGTCAAAACGCCAGGGCCAACACCCTCCTCCATATAGCTGAACCTAAAACAACTGATACCAGCTCTCAGTGATGTGTGTTGGGTCCCGCCCAATAACAGTAACTTTATCAAATGTTTACAGAGCAGTACCGAGTGTGCCTGTCTCTCTCATTTCTGTTCTGTTACGTGATAGAAATTCTAAGGCCTTTTCAGGCCGCTTGGCAAACCAATCTAATCTGCTGCCTATTACATGTCAAACTAATACTACCGGGACAATAAGTAAGACTGTAAAGTTAGCACTTTTAAACATCCGCTCACTTAAAAACAAATCACTTCTTCAAGTCACAGTCAATGACTTAACCACAAACAACCTAGATTTTTTGCTTCTAAATGAAACGTGGCTTGAAGACAGCTGCAGTGCAACAGTCCACAATGAAACAGCCCCTCCTAACTTTACTTTACTGAGTGTGTGTAGAGCGTTTAGGAGGGGTGGAGGTATTGCTGCTCTTTTTAAAGATGTCTATCAATGTAAGCAAGTCTCATTTGGTGACTATCTGTCTTTTGAATATCTAGGTATTGATTAAAAGGTGCTCCACGCATCCTGCTTATCATTATTTACAGGCCTCCAAAATACTCTCCATCCTTTACTGAGGACTTTACAGAGCTGTTATCAATAATCTCCTCAGAGTTTGATTGTTTTGCCATTGCTGGGGATTTTAACGTTCACATAGACAATGCTGAATCCAGTACAACAAAAGAGCTCATGACTGTTATTAACACTTTTGATTTGACACAGCATGTACATGGTCCCACACACAATCGTGGACACACTCTAGACTTACTTATCAGCAAGGGTCTAAACATTTCATCAATTGTTGTTAAAGATGTAGCATTGTCTGATCATTTCTGTATTTTCTTTGATATTTCAACCTCTCCTGCCATTGAAGCTAGATCTGTCGCTGTCAAAAAGAGAAGCTTAAATGAGAACACTAGTGAGCTATTTATGAAGGCTATATCTCTAACACCAAGCATATCTGCAGACTCTGTTGATTCTCTCCTTGACTCCTTTAACTCAAAAGTTAAGAGTGTAATTGATGATATTGCTCCTGAGAAAGTCAAGAAAAAGAGTGGAAGACAGAAAGCACCTTGGAGAAACTCAACGGCAGTGCAAATAATGAAAAGACAATGCAGGAAATCTGAACGCATGTGGCGGAAGACAAAACTTGTAGTCCATTATAACATCTATAAAGACAGCCTTCATGATTTCAATGTGGAACTAGGCAAGGCTAGACAGACCTTCTTCTCAAATATTATAAACAGAAACATAAACAACACGCGCACTCTTTTTGCTACTGTAGAGAGACTGACAAACCCCGAGTCACATTCCCAGTGAAATGCTCTGACAGCAAATGCAGTGAGTTTGCTTCCTTCTTCTCAGAGAAAATCAATAATATCAGGAAGGCGATCAGCACATCCGTGAGTTGCTTTGGGGTCAGTTAGATCAGACCACAACCTCAGAAAGTTACTATGTCTGATTTCAAGCAATTGACTGTACAATTTTAGAAGAAACGGTGCAGCACCTTAAAACATCAATCTGCCTCCTTGACACACTCCCCACTTCTTTTTCAAAAGTGTGTTTAACTGTTTAGAAGCAGATCTGCTAGTGGTAAACTCATCACTTCTCAATGGGACTTTTCCAAACTCCCTTAAAACCGCAGTAGTTAAGCCTCTTCTGAAAAAGAGAAATCTGGATAACTCCATATTGAACAACTACAGACCAATCTCAAATCCCCTTCATAGGCAAGATCATTGAAAAGTTGTCTTCAGTCAGCTGAACAAATTCTTAAGCTCAAACGGATTCTTTGACAATTTTCAATCTGGTTTCACCACATCACAGCACAGAAACAGCGCTCATAAAGATCATAAATGATATTCGCCTCAATACAGATACAGGCAAAACATCAATTCTGGTGCTACTCGACCTCAGTGCTGCATTCGACACTGTCGACCATAAAATACTTCTGGACAGGCTGGAAAACTGGGTCGGACTTTCTGGGATGGTCCTTAAATGGTTCAGGTCATACTTAGAAGGGAGAGGTTATTATGTGAGTATAGGTGACCATAAGTCTGACTGGACATCCATGACATAGAGAGTCCCACAAGGGTCAATTCTAGCACCACTCCTATTCAACCTGTACATGCTGCCACTGAGCCAAATAATGAGAGAGAACCAAATGGCTTACCACAGCTATGCTGACGACACCCAGATCTACTTAGCACTATCACCTAATGACTACAGCCCCATTGACTCCCTGTGCAAATGCATTGATGAAGTTAACAGTTGGATGAGCCAAAACTATCTTCAGTTAAACAAAGACAAAACTGAAATCATTACATTTGGAAACAAAGATGAAATTCTCAAGGTGAACACATATCTTGAGACAAAAGGTCTAATAACAAAAAATCAAGTCAGGAATCTTGGTGTGATTTTGGAGTCAGACCTGAGTTTCAGTAGTCATGTCAAAGCAATAACTAAATCAGCTTACTATCATCTGAAAAATATTGCAAGAATTATATGCTTTGTTTCCAGGCAAGACTTAGAGAAACTCGTTCACGCTTTCATCACCAGCAGGGTGGACTATTGTAATGGTCTTCTCACCGGCCTTCCCAAAAAGACCATTAGACATCTGCAGCTCATACAGAACGCTGAGCAGAACCAGAACATATGACCATATCACACCAGTCCTCAGGTCTTTACACTGGCTTCCAGTTACATTTAGGATCAATTTTAAAGTATTATTACTTGTTTATAAATCACTCAATGACCTAGGACCTCAATACATTGCAGATATTTAGCAGATATGCTAAATACAAACCCAACAGATCACTCAGATCATCAGGATCAAGTCAGCTAGAAATACCAAGAGTTCACTCAAAGCAAGGAGAGTCTGCGTTCAGCTATTGTGCCAGCCGCAGCTGAACCAGCTTCCAGAAGAGATCAGATGTGCTCCAACAGTAGCCACATTCAAATCCAGACTCAAAACACATCTGTCCGCTGTGCCTTTACTGAATGAGCACTGTGCCACTGTACGTCCAGACTCAAAACACATCTGTCCAGCTGTGCCTTTACTGAATGAGCACTGTGCCACTGTACGTCCAGACTCAAAACACATCTGTCCAGCTGTGCCTTTACTGAATGAGCACTGTGCCACTGTACGTCCAGACTCAAAACACATCTGTCCAGCTGTGCCTTTACTGAATGAGCACTGTGCCACTGTACGTCCAGACTCAAAACACATCTGTCCAGCTGTGCCTTTACTGAATGAGCTGTGTGCCACTCTACGTCCAGACTCAAAACACATCTGTCCAGCTGTGCATTTACTGAATGAGCACTGTGACACTGTACGTCCAGACTCAAAACACATCTGTCCAGCTGTGCCTTTACTGAATGAGCACTGTGCCACTGTACGTCCAGACTCAAAACACATCTGTCCAGCTGTGCATTTACTGAATGAGCACTGTGCCACTGTACGTCCAGACTCAAAACACATCTGTCCAGCTGTGCCTTTACTGAATGAGCACTGTGCCACTGTACGTCCAGACTCAAAACACATCTGTCCAGCTGTGCCTTTACTGAATGAGCACTGTGCCACTGTACGCCCAGACTCAAAACACATCTGTCCAGCTGTGTCTTTACTGCATGAGCACTGTGCCACTGTACGTCCAGACTCAAAACACATCTGTCCAGCTGTGCCTTTACTGAATGAGCACTGTGCCACTGTACGTCCAGACTCAAAACACATCTGTCCAGCTGTGCATTTACTGAATGAGCACTGTGCCACTGTACGTCCAGACTCAAAACACATCTGTCCAGCTGTGCATTTACTGAATGAGCTCTGTGCCACTGCGTCCAGACTCGAAACACATCTGTCCAGCTGTGCCTTTACTGAATGAGCTCTGTGCCACTGTACGTCCAGACTCAAAACACATCTGTCCAGCTGTGCCTTTACTGAATGAGCACTGTGCCACTGTACGTCCAGACTCAAAACACATCTGTCCAGCTGTGCCTTTACTGAATGAGCACTGTGCCACTGTACGTCCAGACTCAAAACACATCTGTCCAGCTGTGCCTTTACTGAATGAGCACTGTGCCACTGTACGTCCAGACTCAAAACACATCTGTCCAGCTGTGCCTTTACTGAATGAGCACTGTGCCACTGTACGTCCAGACTCAAAACACATCTGTCCAGCTGTGCCTTTACTGAATGAGCACTGTGCCACTGTACGTCCAGACTCAAACACATCTGTCCAGCTGTGCATTTACTGAATGAGCACTGTGTGCCACTGTACGTCCAGACTCAAAACACATCTGTCCAGCTGTGCCTTTACTGAATGAGCACTGTGCCACTGTACGCCCAGACTCAAAACACATCTGTCCAGCTGTGCCTTTACTGAATGAGCACTGTGCCACTTTCACCAGACTCAAAACACATCTGTCCAGCTGTGCCTTTACTGAATGAGCACTGTGCCACTGTACGCCCAGACTCAAAACACATCTGTCCAGCTGTGCCTTTACTGAATGAGCACTGTGCCACTGCACGTCCCAGACTCAAAACACATCTGTCCAGCTGTGCCTTTACTGAATGAGCACTGTGCCACTGTACGCCCAGACTCAAAACACATCTGTCCAGCTGTGCCTTTACTGAATGAGCACTGTGCCACTGTACGCCCAGACTCAAAACACATCTGTCCAGCTGTGCCTTTACTGAATGAGCACTGTGTGCCACTGTACGCCCAGACTCAAAACACATCTGTCCAGCTGTGCCTTTACTGAATGAGCACTGTGCCACTGTACATCCAGACTCAAAACACATCTGTCCAGCTGTGCCTTTACTGAATGAGCCCTGTGCCACTGTACGTCCAGACTCAAAACACATCTGTCCAGCTGTGCCTTTACTGAATGAGCACTGTGCCACTGTACGTCCAGACTCAAAACACATCTGTCCAGCTGTGCCTTTACTGAATGAGCACTGTGCCACTGTACGTCCAGACTCAAAACACATCTGTCCAGCTGTGCCTTTACTGAATGAGCACTGTGCCACTGTACATCCAGACTCAAAACACATCTGTCCAGCTGTGCCTTTACTGAATGAGCACTGTGCCACTGTACGTCCAGACTCAAAACACATCTGTCCAGCTGTGCCTTTACTGAATGAGCACTGTGCCACTGTACGCCCAGACTCAAAACACATCTGTCCAGCTGTGCCTTTACTGAATGAGCACTGTGCCACTGTACGTCCAGACTCAAAACACATCTGTCCAGCTGTGCCTTTTACTGAATGAGCACTGTGCCACTGTACGCCCAGACTCAAAACACATCTGTCCAGCTGTGCCTTTACTGAATGAGCACTGTGCCACTGTACGCCCAGACTCAAAACACATCTGTCCAGCTGTGCCTTTACTGAATGAGCACTGTGCCACTGTACGCCCAGACTCAAAACACATCTGTCCAGCTGTGCCTTTACTGAATGAGCACTGTGCCACTGTACGTCCAGACTCAAAACACATCTGTCCAGCTGTGCCTTTACTGAATGAGCACTGTGCCACTGTACGCCCAGACTCAAAACACATCTGTCCAGCTGTGCCTTTACTGAATGAGCACTGTGCCACTGTACGTCCCAGACTCAAAACACATCTGTCCAGCTGTGCCTTTACTGAATGAGCACTGTGCCACTGTACGTCCAGACTCAAAACACATCTGTCCAGCTGTGCCTTTACTGAATGAGCACTGTGCCACTGTACGTCCAGACTCAAAACACATCTGTCCAGCTGTGCCTTTACTGAATGAGCACTGTGCCACTGTACATCCAGACTCAAAACACATCTGTCCAGCTGTGCCTTTACTGAATGAGCACTGTGCCACTGTATGTCCAGACTCAAAACACATCTGTCCAGCTGTGCCTTTACTGAATGAGCACTGTGCCACTGTACATCCAGACTCAACACACATCTGTCCAGCTGTGCCTTTACTGAATGAGCACTGTGCCACTGTACATCCAGACTCAAAACACATCTGTCCAGCTGTGCCTTTACTGAATGAGCACTGTGCCACTGTACGTCCAGACTCAAAACACATCTGTCCAGCTGTGCCTTTACTGAATGAGCACTGTGCCACTGTACGTCCAGACTCAAAACACATCTGTCCAGCTGTGCCTTTACTGAATGAGCACTGTGCCACTGTACGTCCAGACTCAAAACACATCTGTCCAGCTGTGCCTTTACTGAATGAGCACTGTGCCACTGTACATCCAGACTCAAAACACATCTGTCCAGCTGTGCCTTTACTGAATGAGCACTGTGCCACTGTACGCCAGACTCAAAACACATCTGTCCAGCTGTGCCTTTACTGAATGAGCACTGTGCCACTGTACGCCCAGACTCAAAACACATCTGTCCAGCTGTGCCTTTACTGAATGAGCACTGTGCCACTGTACGTCCAGACTCAAAACACATCTGTCCAGCTGTGCCTTTACTGAATGAGCACTGTGCCACTGTACGTCCAGACTCAAAACACATCTGTCCAGCTGTGCCTTTACTGAATGAGCACTGTGCCACTGTACGTCCAGACTAAAACACATCTGTCCAGCTGTGCCTTTACTGAATGAGCACTGTGCCACTGTACGTCCAGACTCAAAACACATCTGTCCAGCTGTGCCTTTACTGAATGAGCACTGTGCCACTGTACGTCCAGACATAAAACACATCTGTCCAGCTGTGCCTTTACTGAATGAGCACTGTGTGCCACTGTACATCCAGACTCAAAACACATCTGTCCAGCTGTGCCTTTACTGAATGAGCACTGTGCCACTGTACGCCCAGACTCAAAACACATCTGTCCAGCTGTGCCTTTACTGAATGAGCACTGTGCCACTGTACGTCCAGACTCAAAACACATCTGTCCAGCTGTGCATTTACTGAATGAGCACTGTGCCACTGTACGCCCAGACTCAAAACACATCTGTCCAGCTGTGCCTTTACTGAATGAGCACTGTGCCACTGTACGCCCAGACTCAAAACACATCTGTCCAGCTGTGCCTTTACTGAATGAGCACTGTGCCACTGTACGTCCAGACTCAAAACACATCTGTCCAGCTGTGCCTTTACTGAATGAGCACTGTGCCACTGTACGTCCAGACTCAAAACACATCTGTCCAGCTGTGCCTTTACTGAATGAGCACTGTGCCACTGTAAGTCCAGACTCAAAACACATCTGTCCAGCTGTGCCTTTACTGAATGAGCACTGTGCCACTGTACGCCCAGACTCAAAACACATCTGTCCAGCTGTGCCTTTACTGAATGAGCACTGTGCCACTGTAAGTCCAGACTCAAAACACATCTGTCCAGCTGTGCCTTTACTGAATGAGCTGTGCCACTGTACGTCCAGACTCAAAACACATCTGTCCAGCTGTGCATTTACTGAATGAGCACTGTGCCACTGTACGTCCAGACTCAAAACACATCTGTCCAGCTGTGCCTTTACTGAATGAGCACTGTGCCACTGTACGCCCAGACTCAAAACACATCTGTCCAGCTGTGCCTTTACTGAATGAGCACTGTGCCACTGTACGTCCAGACTCAAAACACATCTGTCCAGCTGTGCCTTTACTGAATGAGCACTGTGCCACTGTACGTCCAGACTCAAAACACATCTGTCCAGCTGTGCCTTTACTGAATGAGCACTGTGCCACTGTACGTCCAGACTCAAAACACATCTGTCCAGCTGTGCCTTTACTGAATGAGCACTGTGCCACTGTACGCCCAGACTCAAAACACATCTGTCCAGCTGTGCCTTTACTGAATGAGCACTGTGCCACTGTACGCCCAGACTCAAAACACATCTGTCCAGCTGTGCATTTACTGAATGAGCACTGTGCCACTGTACGTCCAGACTCAAAACACATCTGTCCAGCTGTGCCTTTACTGAATGAGCACTGTGCCACTGTACGTCCAGACTCAAAACACATCTGTCCAGCTGTGCCTTTACTGAATGAGCACTGTGCCACTGTACGTCCAGACTCAAAACACATCTGTCCAGCTGTGCCTTTACTGAATGAGCACTGTGCCACTGTACGTCCAGACTCAAAACACATCTGTCCAGCTGTGCATTTACTGAATGAGCACTGTGCCACTGTACGTCCAGACTCAAAACACATCTGTCCAGCTGTGCCTTTACTGAATGAGCACTGTGCCACTGTATGTCCAGACTCAAAACACATCTGTCCAGCTGTGCCTTTACTGAATGAGCACTGTGCCACTGTATGTCCAGACTCAAAACACATCTGTCCAGCTGTGCCTTTACTGAATGAGCACTGTGCCACTGTACGTCCAGACTCAAAACACATCTGTCCAGCTGTGCCTTTACTGAATGAGCACTGTGCCACTGTCCCAGACTCAAAACACATCTGTCCAGCTGTGCCTTTACTGAATGAGCACTGTGCCACTGTACGTCCAGACTCAAAACACATCTGTCCAGCTGTGCCTTTACTGAATGAGCACTGTGCCACTGTACGTCCAGACTCAAAACACATCTGTCCAGCTGTGCCTTTACTGAATGAGCACTGTGCCACTGTACGTCCAGACTCAAAACACATCTGTCCAGCTGTGCCTTTACTGAATGAGCACTGTGCCACTGTACGTCCAGACTCAAAACACATCTGTCCAGCTGTGCCTTTACTGAATGAGCACTGTGCCACTGTATGTCCAGACTCAAAACACATCTGTCCAGCTGTGCCTTTACTGAATGAGCACTGTGCCACTGTACGCCCAGACTCAAAACACATCTGTCCAGCTGTGCATTTACTGAATGAGCACTGTGCCACTGTACGTCCAGACTCAAAACACATCTGTCCAGCTGTGCATTTACTGAATGAGCACTGTGCCACTGTACGTCCAGACTCAAAACACATCTGTCCAGCTGTGCCTTTACTGAATGAGCACTGTGCCACTGTACGTCCAGACTCAAAACACATCTGTCCAGCTGTGCCTTTACTGAATGAGCACTGTGCCACTGTACGTCCAGACATAAACACATCTGTCCAGCTGTGCCTTTACTGAATGAGCACTGTGCCACTGTACGTCCAGACTCAAAACACATCTGTCCAGCTGTGCATTTACTGAATGAGCACTGTGCCACTGTACGTCCAGACTCAAAACACATCTGTCCAGCTGTGCCTTTACTGAATGAGCACTGTGCCACTGTACGTCCAGACTCAAAACACATCTGTCCAGCTGTGCCTTTACTGAATGAGCACTGTGCCACTGTACGTCCCAGACTCAAAACACATCTGTCCAGCTGTGCCTTTACTGAATGAGCACTGTGCCACTGTACGCCCAGACTCAAAACACATCTGTCCAGCTGTGCATTTACTGAATGAGCACTGTGCCACTGTACGTCCAGACTCAAAACACATCTGTCCAGCTGTGCATTTACTGAATGAGCACTGTGCCACTGTACGTCCAGACTCAAAACACATCTGTCCAGCTGTGCCTTTACTGAATGAGCACTGTGCCACTGTACGTCCAGACTCAAAACACATCTGTCCAGCTGTGCCTTTACTGAATGAGCACTGTGCCACTGTACGTCCAGACTCAAAACACATCTGTCCAGCTGTGCATTTACTGAATGAGCACTGTGCCACTGTACGTCCCAGACTCAAAACACATCTGTCCAGCTGTGCCTTTACTGAATGAGCACTGTGCCACTGTACGTCCAGACTCAAAACACATCTGTCCAGCTGTGCCTTTACTGAATGAGCACTGTGCCACTGTACGCCCAGACTCAAAACACATCTGTCCAGCTGTGCCTTTACTGAATGAGCACTGTGCCACTGTACGTCCAGACTCAAAACACATCTGTCCAGCTGTGCATTTACTGAATGAGCACTGTGCCACTGTACGTCCAGACTCAAAACACATCTGTCCAGCTGTGCATTTACTGAATGAGCACTGTGCCACTGTACGTCCAGACTCAAAACACATCTGTCCAGCTGTGCCTTTACTGAATGAGCACTGTGCCACTGTACGTCCAGACTCAAAACACATCTGTCCAGCTGTGCCTTTACTGAATGAGCACTGTGCCACTGTACGCCCAGACTCAAAACACATCTGTCCAGCTGTGCCTTTACTGAATGAGCACTGTGCCACTGTACCAGACTCAAAACACATCTGTCCAGCTGTGCCTTTACTGAATGAGCACTGTGCCACTGTACGTCCAGACTCAAAACACATCTGTCCAGCTGTGCCTTTACTGAATGAGCACTGTGCCACTGTACGTCCAGACTCAAAACACATCTGTCCAGCTGTGCCTTTACTGAATGAGCACTGTGTGCCACTGTACATCCAGACTCAAAACACATCTGTCCAGCTGTGCCTTTACTGAATGAGCACTGTGCCACTGTACGTCCAGGCTCAAAACACATCTGTTCAGCTGTGCCTTTACTGAATGAGCACTGTGCCACTGTACGTCCAGACTCAAAACACATCTGTCCAGCTGTGCCTTTACTGAATGAGCACTGTGCCACTGTACGTCCAGACTCAAAACACATCTGTCCAGCTGTGCCTTTACTGAATGAGCACTGTGCCACTGTACGTCCCACTGATTGCACCTAATCTAATCTATGCAACATCTTTATTTTTATTTTTTTATTTTTTTATCTATATATATGCTGTAATAATTTTATTCTTTTTAAATATCTTTACAACTGTATATTTCTATTGTCTTCTTATTTTAAAAATTCTCTTTACAACTGTTTTAATTATCCTGTTTTTATTTTTAAGTCTTACACGTGGTATTCTTAATTGTTATCACTATTTTAATTTCATTTTCTATGTAAAGCACTTTGAACTGCCATTGTGTATGAAATGTGCTAAATAAACTTGCCTTGCCTGCCTTGCCTTACATTCAGTCCATTCGATAGACTGAACAATTGCCACCTAATGAAATAAGTAACTGAGATGTTTTAATGTAATTTAATCTAGATGATCTTAATAAACAAACTCACTTGGTTTATTATGTTTTTGCTAAGTACAAACATGACATTTACAAGTGTGACTTTTGCAAATTTATCACTAATGAAAGTGAAACTTTGTTACAAATTGATTTTAAACTGTTTTCAATAAATAAATGTTTTCTTACATTCCGATTATCATTTTATTCTAGTGTAGAGAGAACTCACCTAGAAATCATCAACGTATAAGCCTCACAGAAGACCTTCACAATTCAGCCGTTATCTGCTTTTAAACAAAATAACATTATTGAATGGATTTTTTTTTTAATAAACAAATGCTATATTTATTATTTATCCAATATATTACTCAGATGAGGAATATTATGCCCTGCAAAAGCATTACAAACCAAATATGTGTTATTAAACATAGATATGAATATTAATACTCACCAGCAGTCTGTGAAGAGAGTCTAGGTGAATAGTGTCGTGCTTGGAAATGATGCTCTATTTATTGCTGAATCATGGCCCTCCCAACCAAATAAGTCTTATCTGATATCTGAATAAAAGGATCTATTACAAAGGAGTCATCTTTTTTAAAGCTTTTATTCGGACAAGAGACAAAGACAAATGTGGCAAGACCGGCATTTAGTGTCATGGCAGGATAAAAGGAGGAAGATGAGACTGGTGTGGCACGCAGGTGATGCCCATTAGCAGTCAGGCCACCGGCCTCACTTCGGTTCCATGGCTCTCAGCCCCGCCCTGTTTACCACAATAAAGTACCTTCAGTAACACTACACCACCAAGGACTCAAATCCTGCAGTGCCAGACCTGTCCCCCTGCTTAAACCATTACATGTCCGGGCATGTCTGAAGTTTGCTAGAGAGCATTTGGATGATCCAGAAGAGGATTGGGAGAATGTCATACGGCCAGATGAAACCAAAATATAACATTTTGGTGAAAACTCAACTTGTCATGTTTGGAGGAGAGTTGCATACAAAGAACACCATACCTACTATGAAGCATGGGGGTGGAAACATCATGCTTTGGGGCTGTTTTTCTGGAAAGGGACCAGGACGATTGATCCATGAAAAGGAAAGAATGAATGGGGTCATGTATTGTGAGATTGAGCAAAAAACTCTTAATACTTACACCATTGGCGTCGGAACCATTGTGTGTGTGTGGGACAAGACCCACCCCCTTTTTACGACCAGTGATATTTGACACACTCACTTTTATCGTCTCTAATTCAGCACATGTCTGTTTACCTGTACCAATAACCGATAAACACTAAATAGTAAACACATGTTAGATGCTTTATTTCCACTTTTCTAATATTTTCTTCAGTTTTATAGAAAAAAGTGCCTTTCCGATCTAATATGTGATGGAAAAAGGGAGCAGACTGTGTTCTGCAAAAGGCGGATTCGAATTGATTTGAACTTTATTCGCATCAAAACTTAACGCCATGTGTCTTACCCCTACACTATTGCCACAGTAAATGAGTGGGTGATTTCCATAATTTTGTCTACCCCAATCAAACGTTTAGTAAATGGCAGTATATTTGTATTTAATGTAACCGGCATCTAACGTTACTCCAGTAAAAAAAAAAAATTCTGAGACCCACCCACATTTTATTTGCTTCCGATGCCCATGACTTTCACAAATGGTTAGAAAATGAGTAAATAAGATCAAATTACTTTGAATAAATCCTTTTAATACAAACTTGCCTTTGACAGAAGTATATTTAATATGCTTCATGCCGTTTGATACGCTCATCTCTATTTCTCTGTTTCTGTGTGTCTTCACAGAGCTGCAACTGTTGACTCCATGACACTTGGAGAGACACAAACATTTGAGTTTAAGCCGATTAAGGGCCGATATGTCAACATTTTTATCTCAGGGCGCAATTTATATCTCACACTGTGTGAGGTCGAGGTGTTTGCAGGTGAGCGATAGAGAGGGAGACTCAGTTATAGAATTTGTTTATGTACTGTATTTGTTTATTGTGCACCTAACTACTATTATTTTATTAACAGAAAAGTACACACCATCGTACATTTGTGTTCCAAGTGAGTGTTCTTCATTCATTTTTATGTTGTCAGTAACACGTATATAATATTTTTACTGATCATCTGATAACCAATAAGGGATAATGAACATCAAGACAGTTGTTATCTCAAGATAAACCAGGACAGGCTGATCAGGACCCCGGCTTGTTACACAGCTACTGACCACAAATAAATCCTCTTGGACAAGAAATATTGATACGAGCTGGAATATTTTATCAGCTCACTTTTAATAAATGGCAACCGGTGAACGTCAGAAGGAAAAAAAAAAAAAACAGTCATGTACACCAAATAAATAATTACATGAACATATTAATTTGAGATTAAACTGTTTTACAGTCTTGCCTGCTTATTATCTTAGAATACATTACAGTGTACAAATCAATCATTCTGGCAACAAGACGAACACTACAGTACTCTTAATACTAAAAATACAATTATGGCAGAGAGGATTTATGGAAGATCCACAGTACTATGACACACCACCAGCCCAGGAATACCAACTCAATCAACAAACCCAATAAATAGGCAGCTCAGATTTTTCTTAGAACAGGGTGAGACGTGATTGCAAAAATATATTAACTTTATTAGATCAAAATTTAGTAAATATTAAAAATCACATCTCAAAGAAAATATTAGGAGACTTAATGCACCAGCAACACTTAAATAGAAAATAACCACAAAGGGTCAAAGCCATGCATTTCAACTTCCAGTCGTCTGCTTTAATTAATCATTTGCTAATGATTTCCAAAGGTGTCATTATGTTATGACTTTACTTGTTGGGGCACATGACTATTAACTAATTGATTAAGTAATATGTAATTGTGGTTATCGCTTCTGAATTAATTTTTAATTAGTTAGTAGTCATGTTTCAAAAGATATCGATTTCCGTGAGGACGAAACATTGATACGGTACAAAGTTTTTACGTATACAGCTAAACACGCTCCATGTGGACGGGGCCTTAGATAACCAGGCTTATATTGGGTGAGGTAAACAGGGTAATGAGACACAGGTGATGTAATCAGGGATGATGAGTCCACGGAGATATGGGAAATGTAGTTTGTGAGGAAATTACAATAGTCCGGAGTGGAGTGCCCTCTAGTGGAAATCACGGGCACTCTCATTGGTGATTGTGACAAGAACATTAAGGTAAATTTTTTTTTTTTTTAAATGTGTTTATGTTATTTTATGTTAAACAGGGAATCTTGCTCTTGTAGCCAGAGCTGTCCAGTCCTCCACATACGATCATATTTCAGCTGCTCAAAATGCTGTCGATGGCAACAGGAATTCAATTATTCAATTCAATTCAATTCAAATGTATTTGTATAGCGCTTTTCACAATACACATTGTTTCAAAGCAGCTTTACAGAAAGTGCATTTTATAAATGTACATTGAAAAATGTTAGAAAAAGTTAATCAATCATGTATTATTTTAGGCCGCTATAACAGCGCTGGCGTTGAGTCGTCTCATCACAGGTGTTGGGGCATCTGAAGTCTCCATGAGAGGCTGGATACAAACTGGAGCTGACCAACTATTTACCTCGGGACTAGTGTTTTAATTATGAATGGTGGATCATGCAGTCATACTAAAGGGGACAGGGACCCAAAACAAAGTTTGCTTTTTCCAGAAGAAAATAGCAGTAAGTTCAGTGTTAATTCATTTATGTTGCAAAAAAGTTATTAATTTAGTTAATTTATCTATACAGAAGCTCTGGAAAAAACAGTGATGTCATCGTCTAGCTCAGTTCAGTTCCCATATTATTGTGTCAATGCAGGGAACCCAAACTCCATCAGGTAACAGAAGGCAGAATGGAGAGAAAACCTTGGGAAAAACAGGCTCAGTTGGGGAGCCAGTTCCACTCTGGCCAACAGTGCGTGATTATAATTCAGGCTGCATTACTCAGAAGTCAGATTAGATCAGAACATTCAGAATATATATCCAATTCTATCTGATTTAAGATCAGATTCATCATACCGGTATGGAGACAGGTTTGTTGAGGATCTGTGCCACTGGATGTCGTGTCGATGAGGCCTTCACATAGACTGGTAAACCCAGCCTGATCTGCCGGCGATTTGATTTCGCCCCTGCAGCTCAGTCTGAAACCCGCACGTTCCTTTCTACTGCTTCTGCTACACTTTTGCGGAACCAATCACAGACTGGCTTATCCACCTGGCGCGCTATTGGCGGGTCTAACACGATGACGGATAGAGAAGCGATGGGTCGTTGCCTGTTGATGAAAGGTTGAAGGACTATCCAATTGCGTACAGAGTCGTTTAATTAATGCTCATTTATCACGCCTCTTGTGCACTAGAAAATACAGCGTAGACTCTCCAGACCAAATTTCAATTTTAAATTGAGCTTGATCTGGTGATAACATGACAAGCCTTCACAGGGTTAGTAGACACAATCTCTGCAGACACTTCAGGGCTGTGCTGTGGTTGCGTCTAGGCGCAGGTACACTATCTGATCTGGATACGGCCTGTGTCCGGCTGACCTAGTTAATGCAGCCTAAAACAATCATTTACTGATTTGAATAATATAAACTGATAATGTTCTGTGTGTATGCCATAGTAAAGAAATGTGTTTTTAGTCTAGATTTAAACTGACAGAGATTGTCTGTTCCCCGAAAAAATGCTAGGAAGACTGTTCCAGAGTTTAGGTGCTAAATAGGAAAAGGATCGACCGCCTGCAGTTGATTTAGATATTCTAGGTATTATCAGCAGGTTAGAGTTTAGAGAGCGCAGTAGACGTGATGGAGTATAATGTGTTAAGAGCTCGCTTAAGTACTGGGGAGATAAACCATTTATTGCTTTGTAAGTAATTAGCAAGATTTTAAAATGTATGCGATGTTTAATAGGGAGCCAGTGCAGTGTTGACAGAACTGGACTAATATGCTCTAGGGGGGACCCCAAGTAGTCAAAGATTCAATGCTTCAATAGGAGGAGGCTGATTTGACTTCCATTTAACAGTTGAATCTTCGTAGAGGTGTTATGAAACATTTTGAGTATATGGGGTGCTCAATAGCCCCTTAGATATCACTTAGATAGCCAGCCATTGAGTGATGATAGTCTGCTAAGAATCTCACTCCGGCGAACAGGGAGGGGGCCGGAGCAAATTATAGTGTCTGACATCGTACTTGCGAGGTTCACACACCTTTTTAATGTTAATTTTAGTAATCTCTGCCTGGTGAAGTCGAACATCATTAGTGCCGATGTGATAATAATCTTAGAGTATTTATGACTAGAATTAGCCAGCACTTTTTAATCTGTGCAGTCTAAGTCTGGCTCCTGGCAAACATTTAATTATGATGGCTGGTGTCTCTATTTCCACGTTCTATGTAATAGAATCAGCAAAAACTAAGGCACATTCAGGATTCTCAGTGTGTGCGTCACTGAGTGGGGAGAACCTGTTTGATGTTCTAATCAGAACGGAACAGTGGTGCTTTGTCCCGCGACTATGCCGCGTCTCGCAGTCCTCTAGTTGCTCGGCTGCAGGGGCTCTACAACCGGAACCCAACAATGTACAGGGTTCGCCAAGAAGTCACATCCAAAACAGTAGCTAAAGCCCTTGCATTCTTAGTATCCTCGATTTAGGTTTGATGCATGTCTCTAGTTCTGAAATCTTCTCTGTCAGCCTATCTATTTCCCAAGCATTTATGACATGTGAAACCCTCGTCGCTGACAGAAAAGGCTATGCTATGTGGCAGGCAGTGCAAGTTATAAGGCCTCACTTTATATTAGGTGGCCTTAACTACTATGTACTTACATAAAAAAATAAGTACAATGTACTTACTGTGTTCATATTGTGTTGCAACACACCTTTGCTGATATTGAGGTGGGATACGGGCAGGGTTAGGGACAGGTGTGGTGGGATGGGTTAGTTTAAGGGTAGGGTTAGGGACAGGTGTGGTGGGATGGGTAAGTTTAAGGGTAGGGTTAGGGACAGGTGTGGTGGGATGGGTCAGTTTAAGGGTAGGGTTAGGGACAGGTGTGGGTAAGTTTAAGGGTAGGGTTAGGTGTGGGAAGTGTCAACTGTGTAATTACAAATGTAACTACAGAAATTAATTACAGATGTAATTACATGCAGGTATTTTTAAAATGTAAGTACAATGTAAAAACATGTATGTACACAATAAGTCCAATGTATCAAATAATTAATTAAAATGTTAGTACATAGTAGTTAAGGACACCTAATATAAAGTGGGTCCAGTTATAATAACAGGAGAAGATGACATGACTCCGATTGATCCGATTCAACACTTGTTTGATGGACTTGTAAAAGGTGCAAGAATGGTAGGTAAACAGGCTAGTGAAATTCTAACGCGCTGTGCTAGCAGTAGCCATTTCGAATAAAGCTAGTGATGTCAAATCAATGTGACAGACAATATTAGATAATATCAGAAATATTGTGATGATTAAGTGATATTAAGCAATATAAACAGCAGGAAGGGTAGAAAATAGAAAATAGACATTAAAAACAAAGCTATGCGGAGCTTCAAACACAATCGATTCAGGCAGACAGGAAACCGCTGTGCAACAGTGAAAACGGGCCATCGGGAAACACTGTTGAATATGCTTTATGCCGTTTTAATATGCCTCTCCCTATTTCTCTGTTCCCTGTGTCTTCACAGAACTGCAACTGTTGTGTCAATGACACATGGAGAGACGAAATCATTTGTGTTTAAGCCGATTAAGGGCCGATATGTCACCATTTTGGTACCAGGGCGCAATGAATTTCTCACACTGTGTGAGGTCGAGGTGTTTGCAGGTGAGTGATAAACGGAGAGAGTCGGTGTGTAGACATTTGTTCTGTTTATACTGTATGTGTACTTTTCTTAATGATTTTTCTTTCTGTTTTCATTGCCAGATTGAGTGGAATGAGATGATGTTACTCCACCGTCCACCAGCAAAATACCAAACTACTGTTTTCAGAGCAATTCTAATATTGCACTTCTTTCTTTGTTTTCATTTGACCTCTGCACCTTTTATCCTTAAGATAAAAGATCAGTTTCAGTGCACATTCAGTAAAGGTTTGAAATTGTGTTTTGTTTTTTTAAATGCACCTATCTTTTACCCATCTTTGTTTATCTTTCCTTTCTACATGAATAAATTACTACAGCATTGGACCCGACCTTGTAACAACAAAGCCACATAAATCATTTTCCAAATAATTCATTTCAAATTAAATCAAACTCTCGGTATCAATCATTTGTACATACATGAGATTGCACACGCTAATCACCATGGCCCTCATTTATCATAGGTGTGTACGCACAGATCTGTGCGTAGTGAGTGCGTAAGAACAGTTTCACGCAAAGTGTGGGATTTACAAACTTGTACATATACGTAGAAATGTGTGTAAATATAAGCACACCACTGAGCATGCTTACGCAAAATATCTAGTGGTAGAATAGCGATATTACACATAAAAAGCATTTAAGAGTGTCACAGTATGCATTAAGCAATCTACATATGTCCTGTATTTCCTTTAATTATAAAACACAAAATTTATATATATTTAGTCATTTTAAACACGATCCGTAATTGGTGTCAAACCCTATAAAAGACAGCTGTGATAAATGTTGGATGCAATTATTTCCTTGGACCCAACCTACAGTTCCCTTACTGAAATCCTCAACAAGCCGAAATAAAATTGCGCTATCATGCTATCGCCAGATTCACAAACATAATACAATTTTCATATTTTCTGCCTGCAGAGACAGTCAAAGAAAGAGTACAAACAAAATGACTTACCTTTTGTCAGTCAGACGAGGTAAGAGAGGAGGGAACGTTCAAAATGGGCTGAATCCGAAATCGCCCCCTAAACCCTCATTCACCATTCCCTACGTTAGTCCACTATTACAGTTCACTTGAAGGAGTGAATGAAAACGAGTGTGTGAAGTCGGACAGCTGTTGTTTGCACATCGGCTGTACACTCGTTTTGCGGTGCAATGTGGGATTGAATGAGTGCACTCGAATATGTCCACTTTGGTTTGGTATAGGGGGCGATTTCGGATTCAGCCATGGAGTGATGGCATTTAGTTGGCACACACTGATGACATCAGAGGCTTGTGATTGGTTGATAAATGTTGATCCAGGAACATATCTTACTTGGCAAAATCACGGTGACTGTAGATAGGCGAGAGAGAGAGAGAGAGAGAGAGAGAGAGAGAGAGAGAGAGAGAGAGAGAGAGAGAGAGAGAGAGAGAGAGAGAGAGAGAGAGAGAGAGAGAGAGAGAGAGAATGCACACTGATAAATCAAAATCAAATCAGTTTATGCTATGAATTACAGATGTTATTTGGCAGAGAACATTTTTAATTCATAACATAAACTGATGCTCTGCTTTAAATACAAGGTAATGGTGTGTGATTAGTTAATTTAATCATGTAACACAATAATGTAACATGCTTTATCAGTGTGTAGGCTAAGTGAAGTATAGAGAGATCAGGGGAGAAGTCATGCTATATAATAATATTCATAACCACTACGAAGAGCTGTGCACAAGCGATTGGATTTCGGGTGTCTTCGCCACTACTAGAATCAGTTACAATTTGCCACTATGTGTCTCTCATTGAAAATGAACTATTACTTGCGCATGAAACCATCTTTATGTTGAGTGGTACTACTGACCAAATTTATGAGCTGCCCATCTGGAATTCTCCCAATGACCACTCCAGGCCTGCTATCACCCCTATTTTCCTAACAAGGCCTTCCTTAAGTCACAACAGTTGCTATTAAATCACAAGTGATTGGTATTGTTAAGAAGTGACTGAGATGAGAGGCGTGCGGATCCATATGCAAAGCTTTTATTTAAAGATGTGTCCGCAACAGACAGGGATCAAACAAAGGCAAACAGGCATGATATGGGCAAGACAGAGCATTCCAGGGACAGGCGAGGGTCATCAAACAGAGGGGATCTAGGGGACAAGGCAAGAGGATAGTGATGTTCAGTTCTTGAACGAATCGTTCTTTTGAACCGGTTCTCAGCAAGTAACCGGTAGAGCCGGTTCATTAATCAAACTGAATCGAACTTTAGTTCCTTGTTGATGACGCAAGACGCAAAAGCCGAAGTAGCACGTCCAACTAAAAAAGAACCGAAAGAGCCGGTTTAAACATCTGTCGAAGATTGCAGAGGACTCAAAAGGAACCAAAAGAGCCGGTTCAAACATCTGTCGAAGATTGCCGAGGACTCAAAAGGAACCAAAAGAGCCGGTTCAAACACCTGTCGAAGATTGCAGAGGACTCAAAGGAACGAAAGAGCAGTTCAAACACCTGTCGAAGATTGCAGAGGACTCAAAAGGAACCGAAGAGCAGGTTTAAACATCTGTCGAAGATTGCCGAGGACTCAAAAGGAACCGAAAGAGCCGGTTCAAACACCTGTCGAAGATTGCAGAGGACTCAAAAGGAACCGAAGAGCCGGTTCAAACACCTGTCGAAGATTGCAGAGGACTCAAAAGGAACCGAAAGAGCAGGTTTAAACATCTGTCGAAGATTGCCGAGGACTCAAAAGGAACCGAAAGAGCGGTTCAAACATCTGTCGAAGATTGCAGAGGATTGCCGAGGACTCAAAAGGAACCGAAAGATATAATTACCCTATAATTACTCATCTGAAAGCGACCTCTGCCATCCAACACTTTCTGACCTCTTACAACTTTGAATCCCTTCTCTCTCCTTAAACTCCGACTCCTCCCACCTCTTAATCAACCCATGGATATTACTGCATAGTTCTTATTATTGTCATTATTGTTTCATTACTGTTATTGTTATGGTTGCTATTATTTATTATTATTTTTATTGTTGTTGTTTTCATTGTTGTATTTGCTCTCATCATCATCGTCATCATCATCATCATCATCATCATCATCATCATCATCATCATCATCAACTATTATTATTGCTGTTTCGAACTTCTAACCTGGTTTTCATTGTCACCACTACTACTATAGTTAAATCAATTTGATTATTTCTAATTTTCCCCCTAATCTTTTCATGTGTTTTTAATGCATCACAATGTAGAAGAGAAATGTGTCTACATTGAAAAACCTCATAAACACTCAGGCAGGCAAGACAGGCGAGAAGTGGTTTCTCTAGGACAGCATCTCTGTCCCAAGTTGAGACACTCACAATGTCTCCCTTCTTTTAATGCACCTTAGACACTACACACAACATAAAAAAATTAAAAAAAAGTATAGGGACTGAAAAGATGTGGGGGGAGGGTTATCTTATATTATTATCATACTATGTGAAATTAATTGATCCATTGAAAGTGGTGACAATAATAAATATTACATAGGAAAAAAAAAAAAAAAAAAAAAAAAAAAAAGGGACACTGATTAATACAATGATGACGGTACGATGGTGAGAACGAAGATGAAGTGATGGTAGTGATAATACAATAAATAGTAAATGGGTAATTTTGCTTATGAATACACACACACACCCACACTCACACCTACACTCACCCACACACGCCTATACATTTACACACTTTTATTTCACTTCTAGAATTATGTAATTACTTGATTGTCAATTACTGCACTATTGTGGTTTGTATGTCTGTATGTTAAATAAAAAAAATAAAAAAAAAAAAAAAAAAAGAGAATGTGGAATGTACTCAATGAAATTATGGGAAACAAAAAAAAAAAAAAAGGAACCGTTCAAACACCTGTCGAAGATTGCAGAGGACTCAAAAGGAACCGAAAGAGCCGGTTTAAACATCTGTCGAAGATTGCCGAGGACTCAAAAGGAACCGAAAGAGCCGGTTCAAACATCTGTCGAAGATTGCAGAGGATTGCCGAGGACTCAAAAGGAACCGAAAGAGCCGGTTCAAACACCTGTCGAAGATTGCAGAGGACTCAAAAGAAACCGAAAGAGCCGGTTCAAACACCTGTCGAAGATTGCAGAGGACTCAAAAGGAACCGAAAGAGCCGGTTCAAACATCTGTCGAAGATTGCCGAGGACTCAAAAGAAACTGAAAGAGCCGGTTTAAACATCTGTCGAAGATTGCCGAGGACTCAAAAGGAACCGAAAGAGCCGGTTCAAACACCTGTCGAAGATTGCAGAGGATTGCCGAGGACTCAAAAGGAACCGAAAGAGCCGGTTCAAACATCTGTCGAAGATTGCCGAGGATTGCCGAGGACTCAAAGGAACCGAAAGAGCGGTTCAAACATCTGTCGAAGATTGCGAGGATTGCCGAGGACTCAAAAGAAACTGAAAGAGCCGGTTTAAACATCTGTCGAAGATTGCCGAGGATTGCCGAGGACTCAAAAGAACCGAAAGAGCCGGTTCAAACACCTGTCGAAGATTGCCGAGGATTGCCGAGGACTCAAAGGAACCGAAAGAGCCGGTTTAAACATCTGTCGAAGATTGCCGAGGACTCAAAAGAAACCGAAAGAGCCGGTTTAAACATCTGTCGAAGATTGCCGAGGACTCAAAAGGAACCGAAAGAGCCGGTTCAAACATCTGTCGAAGATTGCAGAGGATTGCCGAGGACTCAAAGGAACCGAAAGAGCCGGTTCAAACACCTGTCGAAGATTGCAGAGGACTCAAAAGGAACCGAAAGAGCCGGTTCAAACATCTGTCGAAGATTGCCGAGGACTCAAAAGAAACTGAAAGAGCCGGTTTAAACATCTGTCGAAGATTGCGAGGATTGCCGAGGACTCAAAGGAACCGAAAGAGCCGGTTCAAACACCTGTCGAAGATTGCCGAGGACTCAAAAGGAACCGAAAGAGCCGGTTTAAACATCTGTCGAAGATTGCAGAGGACTCAAAAGGAACCGAAGAGCCGGTTTAAACATCTGTCGAAGATTGCAGAGGATTGCCGAGGACTCAAAAGGAACCGAAGAGCGGTTCAAACATCTGTCGAAGATTGCAGAGGATTGCCGAGGACTCAAAAGGAACCGAAAGAGCCGGTTCAAACACCTGTCGAAGATTGCCGAGGACTCAAAAGGAACCGAAAGAGCGGTTTAAACATCTGTCGAAGATTGCAGAGGACTCAAAAGGAACCGAAGAGCGGTTTAAACATCTGTCGAAGATTGCAGAGGATTGCCGAGGACTCAAAAGGAACCGAACGAGCCGGTTCAAACACCTGTCGAAGATTGCCGAGGACTCAAAAGGAACCGAAAGAGCCGGTTTAAACATCTGTCGAAGATTGCCGAGGACTCAAAAGGAACCGAAAGAGCCGGTTCAAACATCTGTCGAAGATTGCAGAGGATTGCCGAGGACTCAAAAGAAACCGAAAGAGCGGTTTAAACATCTGTCGAAGATTGCCGAGGACTCAAAAGGAACCGAAAGAGCCGGTTCAAACATCTGTCGAAGATTGCAGAGGACTCAAAAGGAACCGAAAGAGCCGGTTCAAACATCTGTCGAAGATTGCAGAGGACTCAAAAGGAACCGAAAGAGCCGGTTCAAACACCTGTCGAAGTTTGCAGAGGACTCAAAAGGAACCGAAAAAGCCGCTTTAAACATCTGAAGTTTGACGAGGATTATAGTCTGAGCAAGTCTGAGGCACGTAGGCTACTGGAAATATGCTTATTATGACTACTGTTATTAAATAACATTTTATGAAAACCTACAAAAACCTTTCTGTCGAGAGATTTATATACATTTTACTGTAGTTTATTGTGCATGCAGATTCAATTTTAAGTTGTTAGGCAAAATGTATAAGTTTATTCTTTATATATAGGTAATTACTTTAACACATCGACAGATTTTCAGTTGAAGACTGAAGGAATAATGTTGCCTGGTCTGATGAGTCTCGATTTCTGTTGAGACATTCAGATGGTAGAGTCAGAATTTGGCGTAAACAGAATGAGAACATGGACCCATCATGCCTTGTTCCCACTGTGCAGGCTGGTGGTGGTGGTGTAATGGTGTGGGGGATGTTTTCTTGGCACACTTTAGGTCCCTTAGTGCCAATTGGGCATGGTTTAAATGCCACGGCCTACCTGAGCATTGTTTCTGACCATGTCCATCCCTTTATGACCACCATGTACCCATCCTCTGATGGCTACTTCCAGCAGGATAATGCACCGTCACAAAGCTCCAATCATTTCAAATTGGTTTCTTGAACATGACAATGAGTTCACTGTACTAAAATGGCCCCCACAGTCACCAGATCTCAACCCAATAGAGCATCTTTGGGATGTGGTGGAACAGGAGCTTCGTGCCCTGGATGTGCATCCCACAAATCTCCATCAACTGCAAGATGCTATCCAATCAATATGGGCCAACATTTCTAAAGAATGCTTTCAGCACCTTGTTGAATCAATGCCACGTAGAATTAAGGCAGTTCTGAAGGCGAAAGGGGGTCAAACACCGTATTAGTGTTCCTAATAATACTTTAGGTGAGTAGTCCAGTTGAGGAATGAATGAATGAAAACGAGTGAGTGAATTCGAACACTGAGCTGGAAGAGATGGCGCTTTTGTGTTGTGTGTGCTTGCTGTTTAATAACCATTTGAAACTTAGCAAACTGGCAGCTCCAGTAGTAATGAAAAGATGCATCTTGAATTCTCATGGAAACTAGCATGTATAAACCTTAATGAATCTATTTAGTCATCAAAAGAAATGTATACCTGTATGATATTACCTCTATGAACTTTGCAGAAAGGTAGACAGGCCTGTTGCAAAGGGGGTGCGAGGCTGCGAGGCCCTCTGCTATTGTTGTAGTAACGAACAGATAAACCATAGGAAAATGTTATCATTCAACTGAATGCTGCATATCCATTTAAGACACTTAGGGCCAGATTTAGTAACAGCTTGCGCTTACATTATGTTCTTTCTCCGTCCATGCAATCAGTTTACATCATTCAATGAGTGCAGATTTTTAGCTACGAACTTGACATGCAATGCCTTTTTCTCTGCATTAAAAATCTGGGAGTTCTTTTAGACAGTGACTTGAATCTTGACAAGCAAATAAATTTGGTTGTCAGATTGGGATTTTCCCATCTTCGCCTGCTGACCAAAGTTAAGCCCTTCCTTTGTCCCCAAGCAAAATGGGTGTCCATTAATTTTTATCATCTCAATTAGATTATTGTAATTCCTTATACTTTCACAGGTTCACACTTACATATCATTTATAGAGAGTAAATTGAATTGCGTATTTGGCGTGCTGTCCGGGGGGAAGGCTTCGAGCTCGGACTTTGGCCTGAACCCAGAGTACCCCCCGTATGTAAGTGGTTTAGAACTAAAAAAGGAGCAAAATGTGGAAAAGGGGTGGTGGAGGGATGTTGAAAAAACTGTCAACAAAATGGAGGTAAGACGGCTGCGTATATATACCTCTTTGTTGATTAGCTGAGTACTCTCCACCTGTGTCAATTATCTGACATGTTCCTCCCGAGCCTCGTTTAGTCAAACAAAATATGGTATAAACTCCATTACTTTAGCTTGTATTCGGGTAGCCCAAAATGCTGCAGCAAGACTATTAAAAGGTCTTCGCAAACATGACCATTTTTTTCCAATGCTAGCATCACTTCACTGGCTGTCGGCCCGCTTTAAAGTTGATTTTAAAATCCTATTTTTTTGTTTACAGGTGCTTGCGCAACCTGGCTCCCCCTATCTCTCTGAGCTATTAGCCAACACGGCTACAGGGGTACAGAGTGGGCATCTTATCTGGGACCCTCTTGGGTCAACTAAGACTGGGCTGGGCTCCCCATGTGGGACCTAGTTGGTTCACTGATGGAAAATTAGTAAATTGGTTGAAAATGGGCTACTCAGTGGTCTAATTAATTTTACCAAAAATAAATTTGCAAACAGTCAATTCTAAAGGTTGATTACATGGGTAGATGGCACACAAATATGCACTCTTGAAATATTTTTTTTTTGTTATTTTAACACAATGTGACTTATCAATGTAACTTATTACAATGTGATCTGATAAAAATCTGTAACACTTTAGAATAATGGTCATTAGTTAACATTAGTTAACTAAATTAGTTAACATGAACTAATAATGGACTGCAATTAGAAAGCATTTATTTATTTAAGCATTATTGTTAATTGTTAATTACATGTACATGTTAATTTTGACATTTACTAATACATTATTAAAATCTTGTTAACATTAGTTAATGCACTGTGACCCTCAGCATGCGCTGACCCCGCTCTGTGATTTTATGTGGCCTAACTGTCACGGTTCATCAATTCACTGATTCCTTCTCTCTGTGTTTGCCTTCTTATACATGCCTCTCACCCACACCTGTTGTCAGATGGTTGCAGGCTTTTTCCCGGTGTTGTCCGTGTGTGTTGTTCTCCTCTGGTTCCTGAGTGACTTCTCCGTTTCGGTTCCTGGATCATCGCTGATCTGTGTTGCCCGCTGCTTCCCTGCATCACAACCTTCCGGGATCAACCGGCCTGAGTTCGTATTCCTGCGGTGGTTGCCTGCCTGCTTCACCTGGAATCTCCCTGGCGATACTGCTGTTACTTCCTGCCTCTTGCCTTCATGTCATTGTAGTCTACGGACTATTGCTGTTATTTATCGTAAAGAGGGTGGAATAAAGAGTTTTCTGAATTCGCTATTGGATCCTCCTGTCTCTTTCAGTTTACGTGATTCTAACACTTCGTGGCTGAGTTGCTGTTGTTCCCAATTGCTTCCACTTAGGAAGTGGTGTGATGGATATGATTTGGAGGGTTTGTCCCAATACTTTTGGCAATATAGAGTGTGTTGACAGGCAGGTAGGTCATCGTGTCATTTCATTCAGACCGAATGCAATTTTTTGTAATTGTAGACTATAAAAGCCCTTCTAGGGATGAGTGTCTTTATTTAAACTCTATTTAATTTCAATGATTCATTTAGGGTTTTCCTTAGCCTACTTTTTAAATCCTACAGGGACAGTATTCCTCAAACAAACAACAATCCACTTTGGATGTCTTTTAGATTAGATTCAAGTTTATTGTCATTACACATGTACAAGTACAATGCAACAAAATGAGTTTGGAGCAAGCCTCTGAGCCGCAGCTATTTAAAGCGCCGCCACACGCTCTCCAGAAAAAAAAGAAATGCAGATTGCAAAGCATACATGCAAACATAACATACATTGTACACACAGTACACGTGGTCACGTGATGGGATTTTTTGTTGGGACAGAGTAAGGGAGATAGTAAGGAGGAAAGGGTGAGGCAGACGGTTGGATGGGGGTGAGGTGTGTGTGATGCAAGTAAGAGTCTTTTGTCAAAACTGGTAGTGTGAGCGACTCGGTTACTATCTTGTTAGCTCCCCTGTTTACCCTCTTAATAACAGAACAAGTTAATTTTAAAGTTCAGACATCCTGGTTCTCTTATAAGAATTTTTTTTAATTCGTCGTTACTTTATGACCAGCTCCTGAACCCTAGATGGGTAGCTGTAACACTACACCTCCTCCTCCTCATTGTGAATATCCAAATGAACCTTTTTTGATCCAGAAACACACAATACAACATGTGATGCTGTAGTAATTTATTGATGTAGAAAGTAAAGATAATCAAAGAAGGGTAAATACACACCCCCTGGATCAAACTGGGGTTAAGAATCAGGTGCATTTTAAAACCATTTCAAACCTTTACTGAATGTGCACTGAAACTGATCTTTTATCTTAAGGATTAAAGGTGCAGAGGTCAAAGGAAAACAAAGAAAGAAGTGCAATATTAGAATTGCTCAGAAAACAGTAGTTTGGTATTTTCCTGTAGGATCAGTGGACGGTGGAGTAACATCATCTCATTCCACTCAATCTGGCAACGAAATCAGAAAGAAAAATCATTAAGACATCGTACACATACAGTATAAATATTACAAATATATACACCGTCTCTCTCCTTTTATCGCTCACCTGCATACACCCCAACCTCACACAGTGAAAGATATTCATTGCGTCCAGGGATGAAAATGTTGACATATCGCCCCATAATCGGCTTAAACGTAAAGGTTTTTGTCTCTCCAAGTGGGATGGACACGATAGTTGCAGCTCTGTGAAGACACACAGAAACAGAGAAATAGAGATGAGCATATCATTTTCTAAACATTTGTTTTAATAGTAAGAAAAAGACAATACTTACAGCGCATTATTGTTGCCATTATTTGTCAGGCTGTTGCCGATACGGATCTGAGCACCGTTTATCCTCTCTGCACAACAATCTCCACGATTAGTGATGCTAACCCTGGTTACCCTGTAGACTTCCAGTAAGTCAGCTCTCCACCAGGGGTCCCTGTCCGCGTTAGTTGCACTGCACGACCCAAGATTGAAATTTGAATTCCTGTTGCCATCGATAGCCTTTTGAGCTACTGAAACACTGTAAGTGGTAGACTGGACAGCTTTGGCTCCAAGAGCAAGATTCCCTGTTTAACATCAAATAAACAATACTGAAGTGTTCGTCTGGTAGCCAGAATAATCGTTGTGTTCACTGTAATGGATTCTAAGATAATAAACAGGTAAGAATTTAAGACAGCTTCAACTCGAATCTCCATGTAATTATTTATTTGGAATGCATAACTGTACATTATCCCTTATTGGTGACCAAATGTTCAGTAAGAATATTATATACGTGTTACTGACAACATTCAAAGTAATGAAGAACACTCACTTGGACCACAAACATACGATGGTGTGCTCCGTACTGTTAATAAAATAATAACAGTTATACACACATTAATAAGTACATAAACATCTATAATAGAGTTTTCTTCTCTCTCTGCCGCTCACCTGCAAACACCTCGACTTCACACAGTGTGAGGATCTCATCATTCCCAGGTAGAAAGATGTTGACATATCGGCCGCTAACAGACTCGAACGAATATGTTCTTGTGCCATTAAGAGCAGTGAGAATAGTTGCAACCCTGCGAATACATAAAGAACAGAGTTCAAATGAAAACCAGAGGACTCACAACACAATGCACACGCTAACAAATTCAATTCAACTGTATTGAAATCAAATAGTTTTGTACAGCACTCTTCACAATACAAATGATTGTTCATGTTTTATATTACATTGCTACAAGAAACATTGGTCTAAACATGGGAAGATTGAACAATGTGAACATTTCTTACCGCACATTGTTGTTTCCGTTGTTGTCCAGCTTGTTCCCAATACGAATCTGAGCTCCTCTAAGCCGATCTTTGCAACAGTCTCCACGATTAGTGATGGTAACGTTGCTGATAGTGTAGACATTTCCAAGATCAACTCTCCACCATGGATTAAACTCAGATTTAGTGAGCGTGCATGAGCCCTTCGCGTAATTTGAGTCTCTTTTTCCATCGACTGCGTTTTGAGCATTTCCCTGAGGGTGTCCTAAGGACGACTGCACAGCCACGCCATTAAGAGCAAGATTCCCTGTTCAATATGAGATGAAATCAATAAAAAAATGATAAGACAGGTTCAAAACAAATAAATGAATATAAATAAATCACACATTTTCAATTACCATATTTCAGCCTATAATTGTAATAAATTAATCTGATTATGTAATAATACACAATGGTTACAGATTTTTAAATTCAGGCATTTTTACTCGTATTATTCTAAACGTACCTTTAGATTGAGCGACGCACGGCCCAGTAAAAAGCATCAGAAACAAAATCACACGAGCAGCCATCCTGATATAAGACACAACACATCACCTCAGCTCAGCATATGAAGGAATCATTTATGAACCATATATGTGTACTACTGAGCATTGACGTGTTTCATGGAGCGGTGATATGATGACTAGTTGCCTATAATATATATAACTTTATTACAGGCTCTAGGCCCAACAACAAGACATACAACATAAAGAAAAAACAAAACAAGGCATAGATACATAAACACATACAGACATACTTTGATTCATGAGAGCCTTAACAGGCACCCATACTAATGTTTCCACAAATATGATTGATATCTGACCGAGCTGCACCTAGGGGTTGTGAGCATCATTATAATACAGTTTTGAGACTCATCAAATCGGGACATGAACTTAAACATTAGGTTCCTCAAGAGAGCCTGTAAAGTGCTTAGCCTTGAGTCACAAAAGAGCTTACTTGCACTGCTACTCCTGGACTTTTTCAGCAGTTTCCTCAGGCAGTCATTATATGCTACCTGAAGTTTGCGCAGGGTCTCTGTTTTGTAGCTGACCCACAATGGGGCTGCATTCATAGGGGTGCAGTGTGTATTATAATGGAGCAAAAAGTCAAACTTCAAACTTCAGAGTCATGTTATCAATAACCCAGACCCTAACCCTAACTCCAAAAACGACTAAAAAACTCAACAATAATTAAAGAACAGTAGCACAAGAGTGATTGGTTTTGTGTCAAGAGTTTTGCAGATATATCACTAGTGAAAGTCATAAACTATATTCAATAAACTGTCATTCCTGTTATAATTGTGCGCTGGTGTAGAGAGAGCATAAAGATTCAACTCACCTGGAAATCATCAATGAATCAGCCTCACCTTCACAATCAGCCGTTATCTGCTTTTAAACAGAATAATACATTTTATACACTAAATACATGGCATTGTTGATATGTTTTACTGCTTTATTTATTATTTAACCAATATATTATTCAGTTGAGGAATATTATGCCCTGTCAAAACATTACAAACCAAAAATGTGCTATTAAATATAGATATGAATATTAATACTCACCAGCAGTCTGTGAAGAGAGTCTAGGTGAATAGTATTGTGCTCTGAAAGGATGCTCTATTTATTGCTGAAAGAAGTTCCTCCTAACCAAATAAGTCTTATCTGATATCAGTAAAATCAACATTAAATGGTGTTTTTGTGAGCTGATATCATGACAGCCCTACAGTTCAAACCTTACGTTGGGGTTTCACATTTCCTGCTACAATATTAGCCTGAGACGACAGCGCTTCTGGCAAAACACGGAGCAGATCACATCATATATGTGCAAACGTGTTTTTTTTTAAATGAAGTTTACCTTAATTTCACACTTCTGTGAATTTATGCAGCCAAAGTTAACTTTATTTTAAGAAACACATTATTCCATTATTGCATCTGCAGAAAGTTGCATGAATTTATATCATACAATTACCAGGTGATAATCATTTATATGGTAATTCCAAAAAAAAAAAAAAGTAAAACATTGTAAATATCCATTTAGGAGTTGCTACACCATCAATTCACTGGTGTAGCAACAGACAAATATTCAAGACTTGAAATACAGTGCACCAAATCCTTTATGGTGGTTTATAATGTTTCTGCCATCACCAGAGCTTCACAAACTTGAATGTTCACAGTATGAGATTTGGATTGAGCCTGACTGATACCCTATCCGGCAAAAAGTGTCAGGATTGAGTACTGAGAATCGGATTGGTGTAGCAAAGCATTTCATGTAATTCAAATACAATTAGCCAAATAAAATGTCTCAAGTTGGATACTCAATCTGGGCTGTTTTTTTCTCTCAACTCTTCAATAGATCTTGCCTCTCATCAGGGCCGTAGACTGAGATCTTGAGCTCACAAACTGACCACTGTCTCATTTTGCACATTATGATCTGAGAACGCAAATGAACTGACAATCCCTAAACAAATCACGTTGTTAGTGTGAAGTTCTTGCACGCACAATTTAACAGGATTTGAGTTGTATTTGCGTACGGTTTAACAGTATTTACGGATCAATCTAATAATGGGCTACAGTGTCATTGATATTTAAAAAATGTAAAATTAAAACACTCATCCTGGCACACAAGACTGAAACATGATTAAATTATATACAACCAACTAAATTAAATTATATACAACCAACTTTTTGGTTGTGTTTACTCTCTCAGAAAATATAACATGCCAGGGGCTTTTTGTGCAAATAGCTTAATTTCTTAGTGATAGCTGCTATTTACACTAAATTTAAA
This sequence comes from Gobiocypris rarus, assembly GCA_023029165.1. Taxonomy (NCBI): domain Eukaryota; kingdom Metazoa; phylum Chordata; class Actinopteri; order Cypriniformes; family Gobionidae; genus Gobiocypris; species Gobiocypris rarus. The sequence continues at coordinate 1,345,250 of CM040919.1, read as the reverse complement.
TAGATTGTATTTAAAAACTTTTATGGTGCTTTATAAAATGTTTGCCATTACCAGAGCTTAATAAACTTGAGTGGCACAGTATCAGATTTGGATTGGTCCTGAAACAGCATCATGATACTCATAGTCTCACTATTATGGCTTTTAGCTATTATAATCTTTTGAAAGACAACAACATGGACTTTAAACTATTGGCTTTACATCTTCAAGTCAGCGGTCACTTTAGCGCGAGGTCCTGGGATTTCAACTTGGGCTTCATAAACTGAGGATGTTTTAGGATGTGTGTACTGACTTACATTTTACAGGACATGTTCTTTCATTGACCCATAAAATACACACATTCACTTGACAGAATCTTTCATTTATTTCTATAATAAACACATACTTTTGGAACATATACAGTGTCTGTGACATCAGCCTTTGTGTTTTCATTCTATCTGAATTAAGTGATATATTGAGACATGATGTTGAAAATGGAGGGCAGCTGGAAGAAAACAGAACTAGATGTATATCACAATGCATGGAGGGACAGTGTTTAAACCTACAGAAAGGAAGTGAAAACAGCTGGATATGCTAACCTTTTTTCTTTCTTTTTTTTAAATCTGTAAAATCAACATTAAATCGACTTATTACAAAAGATTCCCTGTTTTTGTGAGCTGATATCATGACAGCCCTACAGTTCAAACCTTACGTTGGGGTTTCACATTTCCTCCTACAATATTAGCCTGAGACGACAGCGCTTCTGGCAAAACCCGGAGGTGATCACATCATATCTGCCCAAATGCACATGCAAAGAGTCCTTTTAATGAAGTTTACCTTAGTTTCAGGATTTGAGTATTTGCGTACGGTTTAACAGTATTTACTGGTCAATGTAAAATGGGCTACAGTGTCATTGATATTTTAAAAAACTAAAAATTAAAATTAAAACACTCATCCTGGCACACAGAACAAAAACATGATTAATTGTTGTTTTGTATTTTTCTCATGTTAGTATAAAAAGGGTGCGTGCTCAGTGTAAATTATATTCATTTTCCATTTTCCAGGTTGTGTTTACTCTCTCATTAAATAAGGAAGAAATAGCGCTCAGAAAATATAACATGCCAGGGACTTTTTGTGCAAATAGCGATACGTGCAAATAGCAATAGATTTCATTTAGATTAAAGTGAAAAATATTTTCTTAGCGATAGCTGCTATTTACACTATATTTAAATAGCGATATATTATTTTACTATGTAATCATAGCAGTATTTTCTTTGCAAAGTGTAAATAGTAGTTAGATGCTATTATACTTATAAATAGTGGCAATATCAACTTTGGCAACACAGTGTTTAATTATAATTTTTAATATTATTATTATTACTATTTAATTATCAGTTTTGGAGAAATTACTTTTCCACCCAACAGCAACAAATAAATTCTGTTGCATAATAAATGTAACTAAAAGAAAAATACAGCATCATGATACTCATAGTCTCACTATTATGACTTTTAGCCATTATAATCTTATGAAAGACAACAACATGGACTTTAAACTATTGGCTTTACATCATCAACTTTAACCCCTCGCCTGTCACCCCAAGACATTTGTTTTAGAGAAGATGCTATCAAACATGTTGTTGGCCTGCAAACACCGTTTTGCAGTCTTTTGTCTAATGTCTGGCAAGGAGAACAGCTCAATTAATGCTACAATGTGCTCAATCTAAGATCATTTTACACCTTTGAGTGTATGAGACGTACTCCTCATTATCCTTTTGTTGTGTTTTCATCAAGCTACATAACACAATTTAAAGATTAAAATTACACTTTCACTCAAAATGTCACTTTAGACTTTTGTATTAGCTTCCTGTCGCGATATAATGGCGATTTCATTTATATGGTGATGTTAAAGGGTCATGAAACCCTACAGCAAATTTTTGAGATTTTAACAGAGGTATATGTGTTGAACATCATTGAACCTAATGTTAGCATCTGTTAGATTTAATTAAAAGGTGAAATTGGTAAATTTGTACGTTTTTCACCCTATTTTCGTCTTCCGGGTTTAAAAACTACATTGCGTCCACATCACAGCTTGTGACGTAGCAGTGCACTATAGTGCTACGTGACGCGGTGTCTCATTATTATTAATGAGACTGAGTTTTCTTATCCTATGAGAAGACACCGTCTCTTAATTATTCATGACAGCACGTGGTTCTTCCCAATGACAGAAGTGACAGTCTGCGTGTTCACGGAGTAGATGAGAGGAGTTTATGATCATGGGTCTGGTGTAAAGGTCCGGGTGTGTTGCATGGTTCTCCGCAGTGCTGCCAGGGCTAGTCTCTTGCTGCGGGCGGTTGGTTGGCCATTAACTCAGGAGAAGAAAAGTCCTCCTCCTCAGCAGAGCCCTGTGTAGCCTACTGCGATCACTGTAAACTACACTGTCACTGTCCATCTTTACTATGGGTGTTCTGGGACCAGGGTTGCCAGGTTTTCACAACAAAACCCGCCCAATTGCAACTCAAAACTAGCCCAAAACAAGCCCAATCGGGTTTATAGGAGTTCCCTGGTCAAAAAGATGCATATATATGTTTTTTGGCAGGGTTCCCGGCTAAATCGAGCATTTCAGGCGCTAAATATAACATAATTGGTGTCACTTCAACCCGCAAACATGAAAAACAGCCCGCGGCAACGGTGTTAAAGTAGCCCAATTCTTGGCAAGACTTGGCAACACTGTCTGAGACGCGCGTAAGTTAGATCTCGGCTATATGTCCTAATACTTTGAAAGTATATGTAAGTAGATTCTACTGTTGGTGCCTGGTCTGTATTCTTAAATGTGGGGGTGTTACGTCCAAGGACGTATTTACTTATTTATTTATTATTATTATTAATATTATTATTATCATCATTATTATTATTTTCTTTTAATGAACCTCTTTAATTTGCGAGAGGAAGTGCGCGTGGTTGTATGCCATGTGTCTGTATTGTTGCCTGCTGTATCTCTTTTTCTCTCTCTCTTTCTCTCTACTTCCTCGCAGACCAAAGCACCTCGCAGGCCAAATAAACTTTAAAACTTAATTTATATTTTAAAGCGGGGTGCCCAATCCTGTTCCTGGAGATTTCGCTTCTGAACCGCTGCAAGGGTTGTGCCAAGTGTGCGACCGCGCAGAACCTCGTGCTAAAGTGACCGCTGACTTGAAGATGTAAAGCCAATAGTTTAAAGTCCATGTTGTTGTCTTTCATAAGATTATAATAGCTAAAAGCCATAATAGTGAGACTATGTGTATCATGATGCTGTATTATTCTTCTAGTTAAATTTATTATGCAATAGAATTTATTTGTTAACTACTATTTACACTTTGCAACGAAAATACTGCTATGATTACATAGTAAAAAGAATATATTGCTATTTAAATTGAGTGTAAATAGCAGCTATCGCTAAGAAAATAAGCTATTTGCACGTATCGCTATTTGCACAAAAAGTCCCTGGCATGTTATATTTCTTCCTTATTTAATGAGAGAGTAAACACAACCAAAAAGTACCTAACTGGAAAATGAATATAATTTACACTGAGCACGCACCCTTTTTATACTAACATGAGAAAAATACAAAACAACAATTAATAATGTTTCAGTCTTGTGTGCCAGGATGAGTGTTTTAATTTTACGTTTTTAAAATATCAATGACACTGTAGCCCATTATTACATTGATCCGTAAATACTGTTAAACCGTACGCAAATACAACTCAAATCCTGTTAAATTGTGCGTGCAAGAACTTCACACTAACAACGTGATTTGTTTAGGGATTGTCAGTTCATTTGCGTTCTCAGATCATAATGTGCAGAATGAGACAGTGGTCAGTTTGTGAGCTCAAGATCTCAGTCTACGGCCCTGATGAGAGGCAAGATCTATTGAAGAGTTGAGAGAAAAAAACAGCCCAGATTGAGTATCCAACTTGAGACATTTTATTTGGCTAATTGTATTTGAATTACATGAAATGCTTTGCTACACCAATCCGATTCTCAGTACTCAATCCTGACACTTTTTGCTGGATAGGGTATCAGTCAGGCTCAATCCAAATCTCATACTGTGAACATTCAAGTTTGTGAAGCTCTGGTGATGGCAGAAACATTATAAACCACCATAAAGGATTTGGTGCACTGTATTTCAAGTCTTGAATATTTGTCTGTTGCTACACCAGTGAATTGATTGTCAGAACTCCTAAATGGATATTTACAATGTTTTACTTTTTTTTTTTTTGGAATTACCATATAAATGATTATCACCTGGTAATTGTATGATATAAATTCATGCAACTTTCTGCAGATGCAATAATTGAATAATGTGTTTCTTAAAATAAAGTTAACTTTGGCTGCTGTGACAAGCGTCCCGAGCCTCCATCAACGTCGCCCTGAAAACAGATCGGCCACAGCTGCACCCGCTCATCACGGGCTGAGCGGTCACACCTGTGGAGGATCAGGAGCCCGCTTCATAAGCGGGACAAACGAGCAGAGAGGTGAGAGATGTCTCCACAAGACTCAGCTAACCTTATCCTATGCTATTCCCCACAGAGAGCAGCGTGTGACCACCAGCCCCTTCACCACTGGAGAGCACGGACCCACTCTGCACCACTGCGCACTAGGACGAAAGGAGAGACGCCGAGCACCGAGCACCCACCGCCTGCCTTACACAACGTTTGCTATTTCACCCCAACTGTCAATAAAATCCACCCTTCGGGGAACTCACCTGCACTCCCGTGTCGTGTACTTCTTCACCCCGTCACAATGGTGGAGAATGCGGGCAATACAGTGAAGAAGTTACCGACACTTCCCTGCACGTGGAGTTCACCACTTCCGGGTTCACCCCGGAAACCGGCTGGTTTGTTTTGGTTGTGGGACTTCCGGGTTTTTTTTCTGTTACTGGTGGATCACGTTCCCTCTCTGTTCCCACAGGTGGTGCTCCTCCCCCAGCATGGACGAGCTTCTGAAACACCTCACCGAGGTGAGCATCCGCCAGCAGCAAATAATGGAGCACATGGCCTCCTGACAAGGGGAAACCGAGCGGGAGCTCGCCGCGCTCCGCACTGCCGCGGCCCAGCGAACTCCGCTACCGGATCCCCGGGCTCAGGCCACCCAGCTAATGCCACGGATGACGGTACACGACGATGTCGGATTGTATCTGCAGATGTTTGAAGCTATCGCGACCCGGGAGGCGTGGCCCAGAGATGAGTGGGGACGGATTGTGGGTCCGCTCCTGACAGGAGAGGCGCAGCGCGCCTATTTCGCCCTAACCCCCGAGCAAAGTGCTTCTTATGAAGAATTGAAAAAGGAGATTTTGGGTCAGGCGGGCTTATCGCAGCGGGGATGCGGAACCCGGCGAACATCGACGAGCTGGCGGAGGCCTTTGAGCTGGCGGAGGCCGCCCAACACCGGGAGGTTAAGGAGCGAGCGCCGCCTTTTCCCCGAAGGGTGGTCCAGGAGCGACGCGCGCCGGAGGGCACCCAGCGGCCAGTAGGCAGACCGGACGTTCCCGGCCCCCAAGATGAACCCATGCCCACTGAAGAACCTCGTTCCCCGGGACGAGCTTGGCTGGCGGGCTGTGTGGTCCAGGCCGAGAACGCGCCACGGGCTGAAGTCACGATCAATGGCCGGCCATACCTCGCTCTCTTGGATTCTGGCAGCGCGGTCAGCCTGGTGAAGACCAGCGTCCTACCTCCGCGAGCTGAGATGAAGACGAGGCTACCCGTCACCTGTGTACATGGCGACACGAGGGAAGTACCGGCCAGACGCGTCACCATTGCCGCCCCACTCGGATCCTGGCTGGTGGAGGTGGGGATAGTCAAGGAGCTGCCCGTGCCCGTACTCCTCGGGAGAGACTGGCCAGGGTTTGACCGCCTGCTCGCCGCTACCACCCAGCCCGCCAGCGTAGCCAGGCACCGCCCGCGACGAAGGACGTCCAGGAGACCCAGGCGGCGTCCCGTGTTGCTGGCCTCGGACAGCCCCAGGGATGGTGAGTCGACCCCCCGTGATTCTAACCTTTCTTTGATCTTTACCAACAGGTCTCTGGGGCTGGGGCCTTCGCCAAGGGGTAACACGAGGATGACCGCCTAAAACACTGCTGGGCCCAGGTGTGAGTTGTGGATCGGAAGGAGCTCCAGCCTGGTCCCCACCCCACTCCCCACTTTGTGATACAGAATGGTCTGCTCTACTGTGTCGCCCAGCGGAGGGGGGAGGAAAAGCGACTGTTGGTCGTGCCCCGCTCGAAGACGGAGGCCCTGTTAGAGATAGCCCACACACACCCTATGGCAGGCCACCTGGGGGCCCAGAACACCATCCAACGACTCCGAGACCGGTTTCACTGGCCAGGCCTGGAGGCCGAAGTCAAGCGGTTTTGCCAGTCCTGCCCGACCTGCCAGCGGACGTCGCCCCAGCTTCCTCCCCCAGCCCGCTGATTCCGCTGCCCATCATCGAGGTGCCCTTCGAGCGGATCGGGATGGATCTGGTAGGGCCGCTACCGAAGTCCGCCCGGGGCCATGAACACATCCTGGTCATCGTGGATTATGCCACCCGCTACCCAGAAGCCATCCCACTCCGTAAGGCCACTGCGAAAGCCATCGCCCAGGAACTGTTCCTGCTGGGTAGTCGGGTGGGTCTCCCCGCCCAGATACTGACTGACCAGGGCACCCCGTTCATGTCCAGGGTGATGGCCGAAATGTGTAAGCTCCTGAAGGTCCAACAAATCCGCGACTGTCTACCATCCCAAGACCGGCGGCCTAGTCGGCGGTTCAACCAAAGCGCTCAGCGGATGCTGCGCCGAGTGGCGGCCGAGGACCCCCGCGGCTGGGATCTGATGCTGCCTTACGTGCTCTTCGGGATCCGAGAGGTACCCCAGGCGTCCACTGCCTTTACCCCGTTCGAGCTCCTCTTCGGCGCGATAATGCCTATCGACCGGGTAATGCCTATCGTCCGAGAACACCTCACCCAGGCACAGCAGGCCAAACAGCGACACTACAACAGGGCGGCCCAACCACGGGAGTTCCGGAGAGGAGACCACGTCCTCGTCCTGGTCCCCACCGCCGCCTGTAAGTTCTTGGCCACGTGGCAGGGCCCTTTTACCATCACAGAGAAGGTCGGCCCAGTCACCTACCGTGTGCGCCAGCCGGGAAGAAGGAAGGAGGACCAGCTGTATCATGTGAACCTCCTGAAGCGCTGGGTGGGGACCGGACCCCAACTCTCCGCGCTCGCCGCTGTCCCTCCTGTGGTGGTCGACATGGACCCTCAGCTCGCCGCCACCCAGAAGGCCGAGCTGCAGCACCTGGTCAGTCAGTTTTCTGCGGTGTTCTCGCCCCGTCCCGGGCGGACTCGAGTTCTGGAGCACGACATCCGCACCCCACCGGGGGTCGTCGTACGGCAACAGCCCTACCTCGGCTCGGCGACACACCATCAAGGACGAGGTGCAGGAGATGTTGAAGTTGGGGGTCATCGAACCATCACGCAGCACGTGGGCCAGCCCCATTGTCATGGTCCCCAAGCCCGACGGCACCTTCCGCTTCTGCAACGACTTCCGCTGGCTGAATGAGGTCTCTGAGTTCGCCGGCTACCACATGCCCCGAGTAGACGACTTCCTAGAACGTCTGGGGAGGGCCCGGTACATTTCCACCCTCGACCTGACCAAGGGGTACTGGCAAGTCCCGCTGACCGAGAACGCCAAGCCAAAGACCTCCTTCTCCACCCCTAGTGGCCACTGGCAGTACCGGGTCCTTCCCTTCGGCCTGCCTGGGGCCCCAGCCACATTCCAACGGCTCATGGACATCCTCCTCCGGCCGCATCAGGTGTATGCGGCCGCGTATTTGGACGATGTCGTCATCCACTCGGAGACCTGGGAGGACCATCTGGACCGATTGCGGAAGGTGCTGGCGGGGCTCCGCCGGGCTGGCCTGACCGCCAACCCCCGGAAATGCCACCTGGCCCTCGCAGAAGCGAAGTACCTGGGCTACCAGGTGGGTCGCGGCCTAATCCGGCCCCAGGAGAAGGTGACTGCAATCCGCTCCGCACCGCGGCCCACCTCCAAGACTTTTTGGGGTTGGCGGGGTATTACCGGTGCTTCATCCCTAACTTCTCCTCCTTAGCCTCTCCCCTGACACACCTGACCAGGAAGGGGCAACCGGAGATAGTCCCGTGGAGCACCGAAGCGGAGACAGCATTCCAGCAGATCAAGACGGCCCTCACGGCGGAGCCGTGCTCCAGCGCTCAGTTTCAACCGCCCCTTCCTATTGCAGACGGACGCATCCGACACCGGGTTGGGAGCCGTCTTGTCCCTGGTCATAGACAGCGAGGAACACCCGGTGATCTACATCAGCTGGAAGCTGACCCCGCCGAACAACGGTACACAACCGTCGAGAAGGAGGCGTTGGCCATCAAGTGGGCAGTCCTGGAGCTCCGGTATTACCTCCTCGGACGGCACTTCACCCTGATGACCGATCACGCGCCCCTACAGTGGATGGCCCGGGCGAAGGATACGAACGCCAGGGTGACTCGGTGGTTCCTCGCGCTCCAGGACTTCCACTTCACTGTGCAACACCGGGCAGGGACGGCCAACGCCAACACCGACGGTCTCTCCCGGATATGGGCAGCTTTCGCAGGTCTGTCAGGGCCCACTCCCCACCCACCCTAAGTTTCCCCGCTTCTCCAGAGGAACAGGACGATGCTTAGGGGGGGGGAGTGTGAAAAGCGTCCAGAGCCTCCATCAACGTCGCCCTGGAAACAGATCGGCCACAGCTGCACCCGCTCATCACAGGCTTGAGCGGTCACACCTGTGGAGGATCAGGAGCCCGCTTCATAAGCGGGACAGACGAGCAGAGAGGTGAGAGATGTCTCCACAAGACTCAGCTAACCTTATCTTATGCTATTCCCCACAGAGAGCAGCGTGTGACCACCAGCCCCTTCACCACTGGAGAGCACGGACCCACTCTGCACCACTGCGCACTAGGACGAAAGGAGAGACGCCGAGCACCGAGCACCCACCGCCTGCCTTACACAACGTTTGCTATTTCACCCCAACTGTCAATAAAATCCACCCTTCGGGTGCACCCTTCCTGCACTCCCGTGTCGTGTACTTCTTCACCCCGTCACACTGCATAAATTCACAGAAGTGTGAAATTAAGGTAAACTTCATTTAAAAAAAAACACGTTTGCACATATATGATGTGATCTGCTCCGTGTTTTGCCAGAAGCGCTGTCGTCTCAGGCTAATATTGTAGCAGGAAATGTGAAACCCCAACGTAAGGTTTGAACTGTAGGGCTGTCATGATATCAGCTCACAAAAACACCATTTAATGTTGATTTTACAGATATCAGATAAGACTTGGTTTGGAGGAACTTCTTTCAGCAATAAATAGAGCATCCTTTCAGAGCACAATACTATTCACCTAGACTCTCTTCACAGACTGCTGGTGAGTATTAATATTCATATCTATATTTAATAGCACATTTTTGGTTCGTAATGTTTTGACAGGGCATAATATTCCTCATATGAATAATATATTGGTTAAATAATAAATATAGCAATAAAACATATCAACAATGCCATTTATTTAGTGTATAAAAACATATTTATTGTGTTTAAAAGCAGAAAACGGCTGATTGTGAAGGTGAGGCTGATTCATTGATGATTTCCAGGTGAGTTGAATCTTTATGCTCTCTCTACACCAGCGCACAATTATAACAGGAATGACAGTTTATTGAATATAGTTTATGACTTTCACTAGTGATATATCTGCAAAACTCTTGACACAAAACCAATCACTCTTGTGCTACTGTTCTTGAATTATTGTTGTGTTTTTTAGTCGTTTTTGGAGTTAGGGTTAGGGTCTGGGTTATTGATAACATGACTCTGAAGTTTGAAGTTTGACTTTTTGCTCCATTATAATACACACTGCACCCCTATGAATGCAGCCCCATTGTGGGTCAGCTACAAAACAGAGACCCTGCGCAAACTTCAGGTAGCATATAATGACTGCCTGAGGAAACTGCTGAAAAAGTCCAGGAGTAGCAGTGCAAGTAAGCTCTTTTGTGACTCAAGGCTAAGCACTTTACAGGCTCTCTTGAGGAACCTAATGTTTAAGTTCATGTCCCGATTTGATGAGTCTCAAAACTGTATTATAATGATGCTCACAACCCCTAGGTGCAGCTCGGTCAGATATCAATCATATTTGTGGAAACATTAGTATGGGTGCCTGTTAAGGCTCTCATGAATCAAAGTATGTCTGTATGTGTTTATGTATCTATGCCTTGTTTTGTTTTTTCTTTATGTTGTATGTCTTGTTGTTGGGCCTAGAGCCTGTAATAAAGTTATATATATTATAGGCAACTAGTCATCATATCACCGCTCCATGAAACACGTCAATGCTCAGTAGTACACATATGGTTCATAAATGATTCCTTCATATGCTGAGCTGAGGTGATGTGTTGTGTCTTATATCAGGATGGCTGCTCGTGTGATTTTGTTTCTGATGCTTTTTACTGGGCCGTGCGTCGCTCAATCTAAAGGTACGTTTAGAATAATACGAGTAAAAATGCCTGAATTTAAAAATCTGTAACCATTGTGTATTATTACATAATCAGATTAATTTATTACAATTATAGGCTGAAATATGGTAATTGAAAATGTGTGATTTATTTATATTCATTTATTTGTTTTGAACCTGTCTTATCATTTTTTTATTGATTTCATCTCATATTGAACAGGGAATCTTGCTCTTAATGGCGTGGCTGTGCAGTCGTCCTTAGGACACCCTCAGGAAATGCTCAAAACGCAGTCGATGGAAAAAGAGACTCAAATTACGAAGGGCTCATGCACGCTCACTAAATCTGAGTTTAATCCATGGTGGAGAGTTGATCTTGGAAATGTCTACACTATCAGCAACGTTACCATCACTAATCGTGGAGACTGTTGCAAAGATCGGCTTAGAGGAGCTCAGATTCGTATTGGGAACAAGCTGGACAACAACGGAAACAACAATGTGCGGTAAGAAATGTTCACATTGTTCAATCTTCCCATGTTTAGACCAATGTTTCTTGTAGCAATGTAATATAAAACATGAACAATCATTTCTATTGTGAAGAGTGCTGTACAAAACTATTTGATTTCAATACAGTTGAATTGAATTTGTTAGACGTGTGCATTGTGTTGTGAGTCCTCTGGTTTTCATTTGAACTCTGTTCTTTATGTATTCGCAGGGTTGCAACTATTCTCACTGCTCTTAATGGCACAAGAACATATTCGAGTCTGTTAGCGGCCGATATGTCAACATCTTTCTACCTGGGAATGATGAGATCCTCACACTGTGTGAAGTCGAGGTGTTTGCAGGTGAGCGGCAGAGAGAGAGAAGAAAACTCTATTATAGATGTTTATGTACTTATTAATGTGTGTATAACTGTTATTATTTTATTAACAGTCAGGAGAACACCATCGTATGTTTGTGGTCCAAGTGAGTGTTCTTCATTACTTTGAATGTTGTCACACGTATATAATATTCTTACTGAACATTTGGTCACCAATAAGGGATAATGTACAGTTATGCATTCCAAATAAATAATTACATGGAGATTCGAGTTGAAGCTGTCTTAAATTCTTACCTGTTTATTATCTTAGAATCCATTACAGTGAACACAACGATTATTCTGGCTACCAGACGAACACTTCAGTATTGTTTATTTGATGTTAAACAGGAATCTTGCTCTTGGAGCCAAAGCTGTCCAGTCTACCACTTACAGTGTTTCAGTAGCTCAAAAGGCTATCGATGGCAACAGGAATTCAAATTTCAATCTTGGGTCGTGCAGTGCAACTAACGCGGACAGGGACCCCTGGTGGAGAGCTGACTTACTGGAAGTCTACAGGGTAACCAGGGTTAGCATCACTAATCGTGGAGATTGTTGTGCAGAGAGGATAAACGGTGCTCAGATCCGTATCGGCAACAGCCTGACAAATAATGGCAACAATAATGCGCTGTAAGTATTGTCTTTTCTTACTATTAAAACAAATGTTTAGAAAATGATATGCTCATCTCTATTTCTCTGTTTCTGTGTGTCTTCACAGAGCTGCAACTATCGTGTCCATCCCACTTGGAGAGACAAAAACCTTTACGTTTAAGCCGATTATGGGGCGATATGTCAACATTTTCATCCCTGGACGCAATGAATATCTTTCACTGTGTGAGGTTGGGGTGTATGCAGGTGAGCGATAAAAGGAGAGAGACGGTGTATATATTTGTAATATTTATACTGTATGTGATGTCTTAATGATTTTTCTTTCTGATTTCGTTGCCAGATTGAGTGGAATGAGATGATGTTACTCCACCGTCCACTGATCCTACAGGAAAATACCAAACTACTGTTTTCTGAGCAATTCTAATATTGCACTTCTTTCTTTGTTTTCCTTTGACCTCTGCACCTTTAATCCTTAAGATAAAAGATCAGTTTCAGTGCACATTCAGTAAAGGTTTGAAATGGTTTTAAAATGCACCTGATTCTTAACCCCAGTTTGATCCAGGGGGTGTGTATTTACCCTTCTTTGATTATCTTTGCTTTCTATATCAATAAATTACTACAGCATCACATGTTGTATTGTGTGTTTCTGGATCAAAAAAGGTTCATTTGGATATTCACAATGAGGAGGAGGAGGTGTAGTGTTACAGCTACCCATCTAGGGTTCAGGAGCTGGTCATAAAGTAACGACAAATTAAATTTTTTCAAAAAAGAGAATGAGGATGTCTGAACAATAAAATTAATTTGTTCTGTTATTAAGAGGGTAAACAGGGGAGCTAACAAGATAGTAACCGAGACGTTCACACTACCAGTTTTGACAGAAGACATCCAAAGTGGATTGTTGTTTGTTTGAGGAATACTGTTCCTGTAGGATTTAAAAAGTAGGCTATGGAAAACCCTAAATTAATAATTGAAATTAAATAGAGTTTAAATAAAGACACTCATCCCTAGAAGGGCTTTTATAGTCTACAGTTACAAAAAATTGCATTAAATGACACAATGACCTACCTGCCTGTCAACTGTCAACACTATCTCCCCAAAAGTATTGTGACGCCCCTCCAAATAATTGAATTCAGGTGTTGAATCCCTTCATGGCCACAGGTGTATAAATCAAGCTCTAGGCATGCAGACGCTTCTACACACATTTGTGAGAGAATGGCTCGCTCTCAGGAGCTCAGTGAACTCAAGCGTGGGACCGGGATAGGTTGCCACCTGTGCAATAAGGCCATTCCTGACATTTCCTCACTACTAAATATTCCACACTCAACTGTTAGTGGGATTATAACAAAGAGGAAGCGATTGGGAACAACAGCAACTCACAGAGTAAAATCCCAGAGCGGGGTCAGCGCATGCTGAGGGTCACAGTGCGCAGAAGTCACCAACTTTCTGTAGAGTCAATCGCTCAAGACCTCCAAAAATTGTGGCGAAAAATTGCAGAGTGTTGGAACTATATTACTTTTGATGATTCTGACTCAATGTCTCACAAAATTTCAGGAGCCGAGACGGCAGAATGAAATATTGTTAGCACAAGAAAATATGTGGAAAAATAATTGTCATGAATGTGGTAGATCGTTAAGAGTGGTTTATTTAAATGTAATAAATGGTCAGAGATGTGATCTTTGTGTGGATAATCCAGATACTACTGTGAGAAATATATTTAATGCTGAAGTAAATATTTGGAATTTAGTAACAAGTGTGAGTGTTGCAGAAAGAACTTGTCTAAGACAAAATTAGTAATTACATGGTTATTACCAATGAGGAGGCTACAGGTTACAAAACCAAGATCATGTAGCTGTCAGACAGATGTAAAAATGGATCGTTGTCAAGGTTATTTCAGATCAATACACGCAAGTGACCACTAGGTGTCGCCGTAGACCAGGGTGTCAGATTGTTTTGAAGCTTCGAAAAAATATGGCACATTTGCTTCAACAGTTTCAGTGCTTCACGAAGCCCCAGCCTGCCCATCCCTAGCTAACACAAAACTATCATTTCTGCAAGTCAAAGTACAAGCAAAAGTTCAGTCTGGAGCAGGGGAAAAGTGTGTCTCAACTGCAGATAGCACTGGACTGCCCAAATATACTCTTTGTCTCAGGCACACTCTCACAAACAAATTACAGGTGATGTTGATTTGGCCTACGAGGGAGTAGAGAGAGAGAGAGCGAGAGAGAGCAGGCAACAACACAGACACATGGCTTACAGTCACGCCAACTCCCTCCCGCAAAAACAGATTAATCAAAAGAAAATAATAATAATGATAATAATAATAAATAAATAAGGAAATACGTCCTTGGATGTAACACCCCCACCATTAGGAATACAGACAAAGTATTCAAAAGTATTAGACTAATAAGTTTACACACCTCCTAAATCTCCACCTCCCTAGTTCTGGAAAGGGCATCGGCCATGATGTTGTCAGTACCCTTGATGGAACACAGGGTGTTCAACACAGTGAGCATCCTCCTGGATCAGAACTGCTCCAGCAGCAGAAGCGCTGGCATCCACTTGTAGTCTAAATGGTAGGTCAAAGTCAGGTGCAACCAGCACAGGAGCATTATACAGCAGATCTTTTGCAGCTTCAAAAGCTCTGACACATTCACAGTTCCACTTAAAAACTCTTGTTGTGCTTAGCAAGTCTGTGAGGGGAGCAACTACTGAGGAAAAGTTCTTGCAGAAGCCCCTGTAGTAACCTGACATACCCAGGAACCGTCGAAGTTCATGGTTGTTGCAGGGCTTAGGAAAGTTCAGAATGGCTTCTATATTAGCTTCCACTGGCTTTACAAAACCATGGCCGCCCTTTTTCCCCAGGTAGGTTACTGAGGCCTTTCCTACCTCACACTTTGCCAGGTTCAGGGTTAAGGGTGGTCTTACATTACATTAAAACATTGTCTTACCATGACTTGGTATAGATCATGATATCATCAAGGTATGCATCACAGTTAGGAACATCTCCAAGAACAATATGCATCAGCCTTTGAAATGTGGCTGGGATATTTCACATCTCAAAGGCAAGGACGGAATACTGTAGGAAATAGTCTGGAGTGGCAAACGCAGATATTTCTGAAGTGGCACTTGCCAGTAGCCTTTCAGTAAAACCTAGCTGATCCCACTCTGTCCACGCAATCCTCCATACGGGGAGTGGAAAGGAGTCCACTTTCGTTACTCATTGACTTTGCTGAAATCTGTGTAGAAACAGAAAGTGCCATCTGCCTTTGGGACTAGCAGACAGAAGGAACTCCAAGGATTTTGACTATATTGGGCCAGACCATTCTGCAACATATACTCAACTTCAGTTTTCATTAAAATCCACTGTCTAAATTCTGCTGCTCATGCGCTGTTTGCCAGTTAGATTGTGTGAACAGAGTGGGATCAGCTAGGTTTTACTGAAAGGCTACGGTAGCCTCCTCATTGGTAATAACCAGGAAATTACTAATCTTGTCCTATACAAGTTCTTTCTGCAACACTGTTACTAAATTCCTAATATTTAATTCAGCGTTAAATATATTTCTCACAGTAGTAGCTGGATTATCCGCACAAAAATAACATCTTCTCTGACCATTAATTAATTTAAAATAAAACACTATTAATGATCCAACACATTCATGACAAAATTTGTTCCCTTTCAGTCGGTCACGATCGACGTACGTCGGAACTGACCAACGAATTGGGATCTATTTTCAGAGACCAATCTACTTCGAGTGTATAGAAACGCCAATAAACATTGGCATGCGGTACACTCAGCCATTCTTCCCGGAGGTGCATCAGGAGCTCACGAAGTCATGGTCGGCACCCTACAGCGCCCGCCATCGATCGACTGACTCCTCCATCCTCACTACCCTCGACGGTGGTGCGGCTAAGGGCTACGAGGGGATACCTCCGGTCGAGCGCGCCGTGGTGATGCAACTGTGTCCCAGGGCCACAGTCGACTGGCGGAATGCCCCGCGTCTCCCCTCCCGGGCGTGTAAGTTCTCGCCCGGATTACTGGGCAAGTCTTACGCCGCCTGCGGGGAAGCCGCATCATCGTTGCATGCCATGGTGCTCCAGCAGGTCTACCAGGTCTAAGTGCTCAAGGAGATGCACGAGGGTAGTGCTGACCCAGGGATCATGCAGGAACTGCGGACGGCAAAGGACCTCACCCTCCGGCGATGAGTTGCGCCCGCTCCCTGGGTCGGGCGATGTCCACTATGGTGATTCAGGAACGCCACCTGTGGCTGAACCTGGCTGATATGCGCAAAACCGACAAAGTCGGAGGAGGACCGGGGGCCCAACAACATAACATCTTTGCCACTAGCTCAGTGGTACCCACATTTTCAATAGAAGAGCAGTTTCCTATGTCCCTGGGCCCCAAAAGGGCCAAGATCATTGTGCGCGACGCCCCCGGGCCTTGCCACTCCAGTCTTCCCCTCTTCTCGCCAGGGGGCAGTGTGCGGGCCTTCTCTCCCACACACTGCCCCACCCCGGAATGTTCAGACCCTTCTCTGGGTCGCCTCCGGGCCGTCCGAGTCAGGTCTGAACATTCCACCTCGCTGCCTCACCCCGGGTATATCTGTGGTGCCGTTGCTCCCGCTTGCTCAGTTTCTGGGAGCCTGGCTAGAGCTCATCCGTACCATCAGACTCGTTTACGATTCAGTTCGCGCACCGGCCTCCCAAATACAGGGGCATCCTGTTCACCTCAGGATCAGCGATGCCCATGTATTACGGGCGGAGATCGATGTCCTACTGGCGAAGGGCGCGGTCGAGCCGGTTCCTCCAGCCGATATGAGGTCGGGTTGTACAGACCCTACTTCATTTTACCCAAGAAAGGGGTGGGTTCACGGCCAATCTTGGATCTGCGCATTTAGAATTGGGCCCTGCACAGACTTCCGTTCAAAATGTTAACGCAGAAACGCATCTTCGAATGCATCCATCCCCAAGATTGGTTTGCAGCGATCGACCTGAAGGACGCGTACTTTCATGTCTCTATCCTTCCTCGACACAAACCGTTCCTACGCTTTGCATTCGAGGGGAAGGCATATCAGTACAAAGTCTTGCCCTTCGGGCTGTCCCTGTCACCCCGCGTCTTCACGAAAGTCGCAGAGGCAGCCATTGTTCCACTCAGAGAATGCAGCGTTCGCATTATCAACTATCTCGACGACTGGCTTATACTCGCCCAGTCTCGGGAACAGTTGTGCGAACACAGGGACCTGGTGCTCCGTCACCTCTGCCTGCTGGGCCTTCGGGTCAACCGAGAGAAGAGCAAACTCTGTCCCACGAAGAGGATCTCTTATCTCAGCATGGAGCTGGATTCGGTCAACCGGCCTCACAGAGGAACAAGTCCAGTCAGTGTTGAACTGCTTGAATACATTCAAGAGCAGGACGGCGGTCCCACTGAAGTTCTTTCAGCAGCTCCTGAGGCATATGGCATCTTCAGCCGCGGTAACGCGCTCGGATTGCTTCATATGAGACCGCTTCAGTGCAGGATACATGACCGAGTCCCGAGTCTCGGTTACCCCGTACTGTTGCCAAACCTTCAACCCATGGTCCGACCCCTCGTTCTTACGGGCTGGAGTGCCCTAAAGACAGGTGTCCAGGCATGTTGTGGTATTCACAGATGCCTCAGCCACGGGCTGGGGGGCCACGTACAACGGGCATGCGGTCTCGGTCTGTGGACGGGCCCCAGCTGCATTGGCATATCAATTGCCTGGAGTTAATGGCAGCACGTGCTTGTGCTGAAGCAGTGCGGTCGTTGCGTACATCAACCCTCAGGGTGGTCTGCACTACCGTCGCATGCTTCAACTCGCCCGCCACCTCCTCCTGTGGAGTCAAAAGCATCTGAGGTCGCTTAGTTTCATTTACATCCCTGGTGCGCTGAACCAGACAGCCGACCTCTCTCGTCAGTGTCCACTTCCGGGAGAGTGGTGACTCCACCCCGGAGGGACCTTGAAGCCGCACAGGTAGACCTGTTTGCCACTCCGGACTCGTCCCATTGCCAGTGGTACTATTCCCTGAACGGGGGTACCCTCGGCACAGATGCACTGGCACACAGCTGGCCCCGGGACCTACGCAAATATGCGTTTCCCCCAGTGAGCCTTCTAGCACAGACTCTGTGCAAGGTCAGGGAGGACGAGGAGCAGGTCTTGTTAGTTGCGCCTACTGGCCCAACCGGACCTGGTTCACCGAACTCACTCTCCTCGCGACAGCCCCACCCTGGCCGATTCCCTGAGGAGGACCTTCTTTCTGAGGAGGGGCACTCTATGGCACACCAGCGTCCAGACCTCTGGAAACTCCATGTCTGGTCCCTGGACGGGACGGAGGTTCTAGGTGGTCTGCCACAGGCAGTGGTAGACACCATCACTTCATACGAGGCGCCTCTATGCTCTGAAGTGGAACCTGTCCGTTGAGTGGTGTTCTTCTCGCCGCAAAGACCCCGGAAGTGTTTGATGTTGTGCTATCCTTCCTACAAGATGGGCTGGAGCGAAGGCTGTCTCCTCCACCCTGAAAGTGTACATAGCAGCAATAGTGGTGTATCATGATGTAGTTTAAGGTAAATCTTTAGGGAAGCATGACTTAATCGACAGGTTCCTCAGAGGTGCGAGGAGACTAAATCTCACTACCCTCTTGGGACTTAACCCTGGTGCTCAGAGCCTTTCAGGGCCCTCCTTTTGAACCTTTGCAGTCCGTGGAGTTAACTCCAAGTGGTGAACCTGCAAGTGCTGCCCTCAGAGGAGGTAGACCCAGCCCTGGCTTTTTATGTCCCGTCCCACGCTCTTCGCGCTTACGTAGACCGGACTCAAAGCTTTAGGACTTCAGAGCAGCTCTTCATCTGTTACAGAGGCCAGCAGAAGGGAAAGGCTGTCTCTAAGCAGAGGCTGGCCCAATGGATAGTGGATGCTATTGTCTTAGCGTATCAATCGCAAGACATGCCTTGCCGTTCGGGTTGCAAGCGCACTCCACAAGAAGTGTGGCTTCCTCCTGGGTACCTCGCTGACAGACATCTGTAGAGCTGCGGGCTGGGCGACACCTAACACGTTTGCTAGATTCTAAAGCCTCCGTGTGGACCCGGTTTCTTCCGTGTACTCGCCTCAAACGGCCGGTAGACACGAAGTGCCCGTTCCTGTGTCGGGCACTACGCCACTCACGCCTATGGCCAGATAGGTGCATTGTTTTCCCCAAAATGCTGAACCCTGTTGAGCTCCTCCGTCACCCCTTCTGTGTCAGAGGCGTGGCGGCCATCTGACGCCAGGCCTGCTCCCGTATGCTTGTGGAACATATGAGTTAGGCTGGGTCCATATGTAGCGGTTCCCTCACGGCGACCACGGTACCTGCTACCCTACTCGGCTAGCCCCATGTCTTTACCTTGACAGAGCTCGCTCTGTCATCTCTGGAGGTGTTCTTGCCCCCCTGGAACCAGGTGGGGACCACCCCAGAGACTGCCATATGTTGTTACTACCCAGATAGGTTAGTCCGTATGAGTATGTTTCACCCTCCTCCTCTGGAGGATGTGGCTCCGCAGCATACCATCTCCCGAGACGGGCACGCTTTCCCAGCATATTCCAATAGTCATGCTGAGTGGATCTTGCAGAAACAGCAGTGTCGGACCTCCCTGCTTGGGTCCTGACTGCTGCTCCAACCAGGAGCACCCAGGGAGCTTAAGCAGGGCGCTGGAAGGGCGTTTTGAAAGGATCCCAATTCGTCCGGTCAGTTCCGACATACGCCGAATGACTGAAAGGGAACGTCCTCGATTACGTATGTAACCTTTGTTCCCTGAAGGAGGGAACGGAGACGACGCCCCGTCACCAGCTGCTGTGCTTCAGCTGCGGGCCCGAGTAACATATCTCGGCTCCTCGGTTGTAAAAGCGGTGTGCGTTGTTCACTTCCGTGTTTTATACCTGCGCTGCGGGGCGATGCGTGAACCACATGCCAATGTTTATTGGCTCGTTTCTATACACTGAAGTAGATTGGTCTCTGAAAATAGATCCCAATTTGTCGGTCAGTTCCGACGTGCGTCTCCGTTCCTCCTTCAGGGAAGCGAGGTTACATACGTAAACGCAGACGTTTTCCACATATTTACTTGTGCTACCAATATTCGATTCTGCCTCTCTGCTTCTGAAATTTTGGTAGACACTGAGTCAGGATCATCAAAAGGAATATCGTTCCAACACTGAGAGTTGCACAGATCCTGAGAGTGACCCATTCTTTCACAAATGTTTGTAGAAGCGTTTGCATGCCTATAGTGCTTGATTTATACACCTGTGGCCATGGAAGTGATTTGGAAGGGCGTCCCAATATATTAGACAATATAGTGTGTGTTGACTGGCAGGTAGGTCAAAGTGTCATTTCATTCAGACCGAATGCAATTTATTGTAACTGTAGACTATAAAAGCCCTTCAAGGGATAAGTGTCTTTATTTAAACTCTTTATTTTTTTGATGATTAATTTATGGTTTCCATAGCCTGTTTTTAACCCTGCAGAAACTTTGGATGTCTTCTGTCAGAACTGGCTGTGGGAACGTCTCTGTCTCTATCTTGTTAGCTCCCTGTTTACCGGTGTATTTAAGACTGTGTTTAGTCCTGTCTTCTTGTCAGTTCTAAGTTGTGTTAGGTGTGGTTGTTCCGTTCTCGTCTATCGTTCCTGAGTTCTTTGTAAATAAATACTTCTTGCATTTATTTCCTGCATTTACCCTTTAATTCAAACAACTAGCCATATTTTCATTATTCTGTTTGATATTGGTACTTCTGTCATAGTTATTGTTATTTTTGTGCATTTTAACTCTTAATAACAAAACATTTAAAATTAATTTTGTTTGTGGTTGTGATTCTGGGACACAAGTATTAGACATCCTCATTCTCTTTTTGAAAAATTTTAATTCGTCTTTACTTTATGACCAGCTCCTGAACCCTAGATGGGTAGCTGTAACACTACACCTCCTCCTCCTCATTGTGAATATCTAAATTAACCTTTTTGACCCAAAAACCCACAATACAACATGCAATGCTGTAGTAATTTATTGATGCAGAAAGTAAAGATAATCAAAGAAGGAAAAAACACACCCCTGGATCAAACTGGGGTTAAGAATCAGGTGCATTTTAAAACCATTTCAAACCTTTACTGAATGTGCACTGAAACTGATCTTTTATCTTAAGGATTAAAGGTGCAGAGGTCAAAGGAAAACAAAGAAAGAAGTGCAATATTAGAATTGCTCAGAAAACAGTAGTTTGGTATTTTCCTGTAGGATCAGTGGACGGTGGAGTAACATCATCTCATTCCACTCAATCTAGCAATGATATCAGAAATAAAAATCATTAAGACAACGTCATACATACAGTATAAACGGTTCAAATATATATACACCGTCTCTCTCCTTTTATCGCTCACCTGCAAACACCTCGACCTCACACAGTGTGAGATATTCATTGCGCCCAGGGATAAAAATGTTGACATATCGCCCCTAATCGGCTTGAAATCAAATGTTTGTGTCTCTCCAAGTGGGATGGACACGACAGTTGCAGCTCTGTGAAGACACAGTAACAGAGAAATAGAGATGAGCGTATCAAAATGGCATGAAGCATATTAAATTAACTTCTGTCAAATGCAAGTTTATATTAAAAGTATTTATGCAAAGTAATTTCATCTTATTTACTCATTTTCTAAACTTTTGTGTTAATATTAAGATAGAGACAATACTTACAGTTCATTATTGTTGCCATTATTTGTCAGGCTGTTGCCGATACGGATCTGAGCACCGTTTATCCTCTCTGCACAACAGCATCTCCACGATTAGTGATGCTAACCCTGGTTACCCTGTAGACTTCCAGTAAGTCAGCTCTCCACCAGGGGTCCCTGTCTGCGTTAGTTGCACTGCACGACCCAAGATTGAAATTTGAATTCCTGTTGCCATCGATAGCCTTTTGAGCTACTGAAACACTGTATGTGGTAGACTGGACAGCTTTGGCTCCAAGAGCAAGATTCCCTGTTTAACATCAAATAAACAATACTGAAGTGTTCGTCTGGTAGCCAGAATAATCGTTGTGTTCACTGTAATGGATTCTAAGATAATAAACAGGTAAGAATTTAAGACAGCTTCAACTCGAATCTCCATGTAATTATGTATTTGGAATGCATAACTGTACATTATCCCTTATTGGTGACCAAATGTTCAGTAAGAATATTATATACGTGTTACTGACAACATTCAAAGTAATGAAGAACACTCACTTGGACCACAAACATACGATGGTGTGCTCCGTGCACTGTTAATAAAATAATAACAGTTATACACACATTAATAAGTACATAAACATCTATCATAGAGTTTTCTCTCTCGCTCACCTGCAAACACCTCGACTTCACACAGTGTGAGGATCTCATCATTCCCAGGTAGAAAGATGTTGACATATCGGCCGCTAACAGACTCGAACGAATATGTTCTTGTGCCATTAAGAGCAGTGAGAATAGTTGCAACCCCTGCGAATACATAAAGAACAGAGTTCAAATGAAAACCAGAGGACTCACAACACAATGCACACGTAACAAATTCAATTCAACTGTATTGAAATCAAATAGTTTTGTACAGCACTCTTCACAATACAAATGATTGTTCATGTTTTATATTACATTGCTACAAAAACATTGGTCTAAACTCCAAATGTCTAATGACAATCTGAATAAAATGTTCAAGTAAAGCACATCTCCATGGCTGTGGCTCGCTGAGTGGTCGGTTTGTGGAGGAAGTACAATTTTGCCTTGGGTTTTATTAAACCACATTAAACATCATAAACATGGGAAGACTGAACAATGTGAACATTTCTTACAGCTCATTGTTGTTTCCGTTGTTGTCCAGCTTGTTCCCAATACGAATCTGAGCTCCTCTAAGCCGATCTTTGCAACAGTCTCCACGATTAGTG
Organism: Gobiocypris rarus; assembly: GCA_023029165.1. Taxonomy (NCBI): domain Eukaryota; kingdom Metazoa; phylum Chordata; class Actinopteri; order Cypriniformes; family Gobionidae; genus Gobiocypris; species Gobiocypris rarus. The sequence continues at coordinate 1,322,355 of CM040919.1, read as the reverse complement.
ATGGTAACGTTGCTGATAGTGTAGACATTTCCAAGATCAACTCTCCACCATGGATTAAACTCAGATTTAGTGAGCGTGCATGAGCCCTTCCCGTAATTTGAGTCTCTTTTTCCATCGACTGCGTTTTGAGCATTTCCCTGAGGGTGTCCTAAGGACGACTGCACAGCCACGCCATTAAGAGCAAGATTCCCTGTTCAATATGAGATGAAATCAATAAAAATATAAGAAACAAATAAATAAATATAAATAAATCACACATTTTCAATTACCATATTGCAGCCTATACATTGTAATAAATTAATATGATTATGTAATACACAATGGTTACAGATTTTTAAATTCAGGCATTTTTACTCGTATTATTCTAAACGTACCTTTAGATTGAGCGACGCACGGCCCAGTAAAAAGCATCAGAAACAAAATCACACGAGCAGCCATCCTGATATAAGACACAACACATCACCTCAGCTCAGCATATGAAGGAATCATTTTCAATTTCATCCTCATTTAAACAAAGAAACATATATAATGCTACTGTTATGATAAAATATAATATATATATTTTTAATATAAAAACATTTTAGACGTGAATATTGTTTACAAATGTGTTATGAAAATACACTGAAAATAAATGCACATTTGTGTGAATAGCTAATGATTTAGCTTTAAGTAAAATGACCCACACGATGACCTTTCAACTGATGACCACATGCTCAAACACCTTTAGTAATTTAGCGCACTACCAGGATACCTTCCCTGCCCGCGGCTGCCAGTAAGTGGGGTTCTCAGCGGAGCGGTGTGCTTGTTTACTCATTATTGTTATTATTTTACAAGAATGAGGCGAAGAGAGCACATCAGTAATTATATTGTAACACAACAATAATTAAAGAACAGTAGCACAGAGTGATTGGTTTTGTGTCAAGAGTTTTGCAGATATATCACTAGTGAAAGTCATAAACTATATTCAATAAACTGTCATTCCTGTTATAATTGTGCGCTGGTGTAGAGAGAGCATAAAGATTCAACTCACCTGGAAATCATCAATGAATCAGCCTCACCTTCACAATCAGCCGTTATCTGCTTTTAAACAGAATAATAATTTTTACACAAAAAATGGCATTATTGATATTTTTATTAACATTGCTATATTTATTATTTAACCAATATATTATTCATATGAGGAATATTATGCCCTGTCAAAACATTACGAACCAAAAATGTGCTATTAAATATAGATATGAATATTAATACTCACCAGCAGTCTGTGAAGAGAGTCTAGGTGAATAGTATTGTGCTCTGAAAGGATGCTCTATTTATTGCTGAAAGAAGTTCCTCCTAACCAAATAAGTCTTGTTTGATATCTGTAAAATCAACATTAATTTGACTTATTACAAAAGATTCCCTGTTTTTGTGAGCTGATATCATGACAGCCCTACAGTTCAAACCTTACGTTGGGGTTTCACATTTCCTCCTACAATATTAGCCTGAGACGACAGCGCTTCTGGAAAACACGGAGGTGATCACATCATATCTGCCCATTTGCACGTCAAAGCATTTTTTTTTAAATGAGGTTTTCCTTAATTTCACACTTCTGTGGATTTATGCAGCCAAAGTTAACTTTATTTTAAGCACATTATTCCATTATTGCATCTGCAGAAAGTTGTATGAATTTATATCATACAATTATCAGGTGATAATCATTTATACCGTAATTATTTACAATGTTTCATTTGTTTTGTTTTTTAGTTCTGACCATCAATTAATCTGTCCCTCATATTAATCTATCAAATTGCTTTGTAAGACTTGAAATACAGTGCACCAAAACTTTTATGTTGTTTTATAATGTGTTTTCTATTTCCAAGTCAAGTCAAGTCACCTTTATTTAAATAGCGCTGTTTACAATGCTGATTGTGAAGAAGCTTCACAGTGTTAACAGTAAATAATGCAACAGAATTTGATTCGACTGTATAGCCGCTCTGGAGAAAACGGTGATGTCACATGAGAATTGACCGCCAAATTCCAGGCGCACCGTAAACCGAAAAAGCCTGCAGGTCCTCTACCCTCTTGATGGAGGCCAAAGCGATCAGGAGCGCTCTCTTCATTGACAGGAACTTAAGATCGACTGACCGCAATGGCTCAAAGGAGACCTCTGCAGAACATCTAAGACTACTGCGAGGTCCCAAGAGGTACGAGAGGAAGCGCAAGGAGGATTTAGTATCCTGGCCCCCTCAGGAACCTGATGACCAGGTTGTACTGACTTACCCTTTGTTCTCCACAAGGTCGTGGTGGGCTGATATAGCGCCACGCACATTCAGGGTGGAAGGAGACAGTTTTGTTCTCATTTCTCCTTCTTGGAGAAATGAGAGCACGGACCGATCGGGTATTTCCAGGGGTCTTCTAGGCGAGAAGAACACCAGGTGATGAAGAGGTTTCACTTCAACGCATAGGCGTGTCTGGTCGACTCAGCCCTAGCGGAAGTGATGGTAGCCACCACCGGAGGTGGTGGGGTACTCAAACCTGCCCCATCCCATCCAGGAGCCACACGGAGGTTCCAGAGATCGGGATACGGGTGCCAGAGGGTGCCCGGCTCTGAGAAAGGAGGTCCTTCCTCAGAGGAAGCAGAGGCTGAGGGCTCAGAGGTGGGCTCGTCCATCACCCAAGCTAAAGTCACCATGGTACTTAAACAGCTCCTCAGTGGCAAGGGTTAGTGGTGGATGAGTACCTCAAGTCTTTGGATGTTGTGGGCTGTCTTGGCTGACACACCTCACCTCGCATGGTCGGTTTGGGACAGTATCTTTGGACTGGCAGGCGGGGTGGCGGTCCCTCTTTTCAAGAAGAGGGACCGAGTTCCAACTATAGGGGATCCCACTTCTCAGCCTCGCCAGAAGAGTCTATGCCAGGGTACTGGAGAGGAGAATTCGGCCGATAGTGGAACCACGGATTCAGGAGTAACAGTGGTTTCGTCCCTGTCGTGGAACACTGGACCAGCTCTATACCCTCTCCAAGGTGCTGGAGGGTTCATAGGAGTTTGCCCAACCAATCCACCTGTGCTTTGTGGATTTGGAGAAGGCATTCGAGCATGTTCCTCTCGGCGACCTGTGGAGGATGCTCTGGGAGTTAGGGCTGCTTAGGGCTGTTCGGCCCCTGTGCGACCAGAGCAGGAGCTTGGTTCGCATTGCCGGCAGTAAGTCAAACTTGTTCCTAGGGTATGTTGGACTCGGCAAGGCTGCCCTTTGTCAACGGTTCTGTTCATAATTTTTATGGACAGAATTTCTAGGCACAGCCATGGTTCTCAGTCGGAAAAGGGTGGCTTGCCCACTTCAGGTTAGTGGAGAGTTCCTGCTTTAAGTAGAGGAGTTCAAGTATCTAGTGAGGAATAATGGAACAGGAGATCAACAGACGATTCCTCAGAATTAAATGCAGCCATAATAACCAGACAATACTGTTTTTTATTTATACAATTTATACAAGTCTTAGATGCTTCTTATTCTAAGAAAACATCCCCACACCATTACACCACCACCAGCCTGCACAGTGGGAACAAGGCATGATGGATCCATGTTCTCATTCTGTTTACACCAAATTCTGACTCTACCATCTGAATGTCTCAACAGAAATCAGACCAGGCAACATTTTCCAGTCTTCAACTGTCCAATTGTGGTGAGCTCGTGCAAATTGTAGCCTCTTTTTCCTGTTTGTAGTGGAGATGAGTGGTACCCGGTGGGGTCTTCTGCTGTTGTAGCCCATCCGCCTCAAGGTTGTGTGTGTTGTGGCTTCACAAATGCTTTGCTGCATACCTCGGTTGTAACGAGTGGTTATTTCAGTCAAAGTTGCTCTTCTATCAGCTTGAATCAGTCGGCCCATTCTCCTCTGACCTCTAGCATCAACAGGCATTTTCTCCCACAGGACTGCCGCATACTGGATGTTTTTTTTCACACCATTCTTTGTAAACCCTAGAAATGGTTGTGTGTGAAAATCCCAGTAACTGAGCAGATTGTGAAATACTCAGACCGGCCCGTCTGGCACAAACAACCATGCCACGCTCAAAATGTCTTAAATCCCCTTTCTTTCCCATTCTGACATTCAGTTTGGAGTTCAGGAGATTGTCTTGACCAGGACCACACCCCTAAATGCACTGAAGCAACTGCCATGTGATTGGTTGATTAGATAATTGCATTAATAAGAAATGTAACATGTGTTCCTAATAATCCTTTAGGTGAGTGTATATGTATATACACGCACACATCACAATACTTCACAAAATGTACATTTTACCCAATTTAAAGTCTTGAGACAGGGCTTTCACTCATCTCTATGTTGATTAATGTTTATTTTTTATGGTGGTAAAGCATCTGTCTGGTGCTCTATAAAGTGTTTCATTGATAACTTTTCATGTATACAAATCATAACTATTTATTTATGAATCCATTAATGCAATTGTTACATTTGCACATTTAGCAGCTGCTTTTATATGAAGTGCATTCAATTTTATCAGTTTATTCATTCCTTGTGAACAGAACTTGCTTATGCAGGAACTTCTCATTTGTAATCAGATACTTAATGTGTCGTCTTGTGATCAGGATGTGCAAAGTGATCTTTAAATCTGCAGTTGGGTAAATGTAAAGTGTGTTTAGCTTTGTTTGCATTATGCCACATGATTTGCAGGAATAGCATGGATGTTTTGGTCTCAGAATTACAGAATTTAATATGAAAAACAATTTATATATAACATATAACATTTATATAAAACAATTTATATATATATATGTATGTATTGTTATATATAAATGCTATATAACTATATATAACAATATATAACAATATATATATTAGTGGTGGCTATCGGCGTTAGCGTGCTGCGTTAACTTGAGACTCTTATCGGGCGATAAAAAAATATCGCCGTTAATCTATTCTCAAAGTTTGGAGCTGCGTCTATACTCATAGCTATGATGACTTTCACAGTGATATTTTAGCGCGGATGTATAGCTACCTAGCCGAAATGCACTGTAGGGAGTGAGAACGAGTCTTCAAACTGCGTGTATGCATACTGTGAAATGACCACATCAAGCGTGAATGCTGTCTTCCGAACTCGGGTAGCGCGCCTCGAACCGCACTCGAGTCCTGACGAGCGTGATGTACTGTAAGCAGAGAGCTGTATATCTCATGTCTGCTCGTCATCAGCGTTCTTTAGAGCATTTGCAGTACATTCGCCAGACAGACGCAAGTGCCATACTGAGTACTGAAGCTTTGGTAACTAAATCAACGGTTCAAAAACAAAAATATAAATGCTAGGTAAACAAACGCTATTCATTTTGCCACCTTCGGGTAAACAGCTGCTGCTTTGATGACGCAAATGCGCCCGGTTCAGACCCAAAATATAATATGAACACGGTCCAGGAGCAATCGAACTCGGGTTCGGTCCTGGCAATCAAACTAAGTGTGAAAGCACCAGTCATTATTTGGATAGCGCACATATTCTGAAATCCTTCGACAGAATTCAAATGAGCCATTTTAATCTAGATTAATTTCAAGATCACGGTGAGATTAATCTAGATTAAAAAATTAATCTATACCCACCACTAATATATATATATATATATATATATATATATATATATATATATATATATATATATATATATATATTACAGAGACAAATTTGCAGGCAAGTACAATTGTATAAAATATTTGTCTGAACAAGACATAAAACACTCAAAATACTTTTTCTGCTTGGTCAATTTACTTATTTGAAATTAGTTGCAACATTTGATTTCATTGCACTCGATTCACTTAAAATTGCTTAAAAAGAAAGTTAACATATCATGCTTTTGAGTTGGGATAACATGAATCATTTTAGTTTACAGCTGAAACTGGACAGTGGATTTCCCAGTATGCTCTCCATGGGATTAAATTGGGATGCTACACTCAAAACATCTTCCATTACATTCATGCTTGTCAGAATATTATATTATGATTTTACAATGCAAATTAACTGACAATCTCTATACAAAACTCTTTGTTAGTGTGATTTTTTTATGAAAAGGATGTGTGCTCAATGTAAACAGTACTTTTTGGTTGTATTTGCTTTCTCAATCAATAAGGAAGAAATGTAGCGCTCAGTAAACATAACATCGGCACAATGTACACTGCGTAGCATTTTCAAGACTTTGTGCATGCAATTCAATCCACCTTCAAAATTAAAGACCGTCAGTAACGGCAGATGTAAGTGATGGTTGCAATGGTTGTTTCAGTCATTGTACTTTTTTCTTTAATCACATACATTAGTTTTAATATTATTATTGCATTTTAGTGTATTGCTTCTGGAAAAGTTCCTGTCACTGCTTATAGGTTTGGGATTATACAGTTTGTTTGTTTTTTGCCTAAATAGCAATACGTATCATTAAAATACAAGTAGAAAATACTAATTACTGAGAGAGTCAAATGAATCCTCCTAGCAGCAAATACTAAAATAAAGACAGAATAAACCATGGTATTTAAATCAGCACTTATGCACTCAACGCTGATTAAAAGATTAATCTATGCACCACTAATATATAATTCTCAAATATCGAGTCACTGAAATAAAGCCATAAAACCCTTATGGAATTAATCTGGATGTGTTTCACACCTGGGAAGGCAAAGAGCCCTCCTAATGGCCCTATAAACTGAATGGGACAAGAACAAAGAATGTAAGGAGAATAAAAGAACGGCTTTTTGATTGTTTGGATCAAGACAGAGAAGCGTGATTGGTCTCTCCAGAGAACACGTCTCCTATAGTTTATGTTTGTTCTTTGTTTTCTAAATTTTGTATTTGGTCTTTGAGTGGCGACCGAGGGTCTGGCCTAGGGCTGTGTGATGTTGTTGAGCTACATGTTGATGTGTGTTTGGATTTTGGAGGTATCACACACTAACATGCTGGGAGTGCGGTAACAGTGCTTGCTCACTTAGCCCGGCTTCCAGAGATTAAATACGGATTTGTCTTTTATTTTTATTATATTTCATTCATTTTATATTTCCTTTTACTGAAATCAGGAATTTCTACGCAGGCTTTTGAAGAACCTGCAGGCGTGACATTTGGGATTTAGATATACCTAAATAAAGGGAGTTGCAATAGTCCAGGTAATAAGAGCATGTATCACAGTCTCCAATGAGCACTTGGGAAGATTTGATTTTTGCTAGAGAGCAAAGATAGAAAAGCTAGATCCAATGACACCACTAATTCGCTGAGGGAACTATCTGACACCTTGGGAGAGAGAGATAGATCTAGAGATCCACGGTCAAGATCATGTCTTGGTTTCTGAGGGGTCAAAACAACAAAATAGGGAATTATTGGCAAGCCAACCTTCTCAAGACATGCTGGCAAACTGTCTAGAGAACTCTTACTTTTCCTAGACAAAGGCAAATGAATCTGCATGTCGTCATCATAAAAGTGAAATGAGACATTGTGTTTCCTAATAATAGGAAAGCAAATAGAGAGACAGAACCCTGAGGCACTTACAGGATACATTTCGGAGGGAAGAAGAGAAATGTCCTATTTTTACAGAGAAACGTCTATCAGTTAAAAATGATTTGAACCAGCTTAAAACCCCTGGACCGATGCAAGACTCCAGCCGAGAAACGCTCGTCACAGTTCAGTGGTTGTGCCGCTTTCTATACGGAAGTCAGTCGACAGGACGTAGTAGTGTAAAATAAATACAAATATATCAAACTAAAACAGAAATGAAAGTAAATTAAAACTTAATTGCAATATTTATAAACGAAAAATACATTTAGCTCAAATTTAAACTAAAATGAAAACTAAAATTATAAAGCTTTTTTTTTTTTTACTAAAATAACACTGTTTGATGGTTACAGTCCATAAATAGGTCTCAGAGTTACAAGAATAAAAAAAAAATGCAAGTAGCCATTTAAGTATAGATGTTATAACAATATATACAATTTTATATGGGATAATTTAAATGTTTAGTTTTAATAATTATTTTGACACAATTTCAATTATTTTGGCACAAAAATATTCATGTTTTTATTGATAAAATGTATTTTTATTTAATATTAATAATAAATAATGTATTTAATATTATACATTACATTTTTACATTTTATAATTTTATTTAACCTAACCTTATAATAATAATATAAATTATAATTCTAACATTTTGGTGCTGTATTGGGTTCCATTTGATACCCAAACACATCGAGATCATGAAGCAAAACCAGCTGAGAAAATAAATATACATCCAGCAGACAGGACGTCTGCATCCATGTTCCCACAGGCCTTTAGGACCACACGGAGCTCATATTCAACACACACCATCACGACTCCAGAACATGGAATAGTAAAGTAAATATTCCATGTAGTCTAATTATGCAATAGTTAAGAAATCCTGATATGTAAATTCTGTTCTATATTTCCTGAAAGAAAAGACAAGGGAGGAAAAAAGTTGTTTTACTTTTCTTCTTTTTGTATAAAATCTTTAGAAAGAAAATAATAATAATAATGCAACAGAATTAATCTGTTTTGGAAGACAGCAGAAGGGAAAGGCTGTCTCCAAGCAGAGTATAGGTGCAATCACCTTGGCCTCCAATCCCAAGGTGTGCCGTGCCCTCAAGTGAGGGCTCCTGGTTTCTAACAGGTAATCTGTGGAAGCCTGGCTCGGTGTCTCGCTACAGCATCATTCCTCGAAAGAGATGCAAGCAAAAGAATTTGATTGGGCTGTACTGCCTCTCTGGAGAAAACAGTGATGTTATCCAGCTCAGTTCAATTATCACATAGCGGGCAGATCGGTAATATAGTTGATATGAAAAGTTTATTTGCCATTTGTACTAATACAGCAATACAGGTACATAGGATTTTTTTGTAGCAAAGCTCTTTGAGTCAGCAAAAATACAATACATAACATCAACATAGAAGACCAGCTAACAAACTACCCACAATACATAGACTAAACACAATGAATACACTCTTTGAGAAACAATTAACATATTAAAAATATAGTTTTTAATGTAGTCAGATATTTAGTCTCCCCAACTGATCAAGCCAAAGGCGACAGAGGCGATGGTGACAAGGAACCAAAACTCCATCAGGTGACAGAATGGAGAAAAACCTTGGGAGAAACCAGGCTCAGTCAGGGTGCCAGTTCTCCATGCGTGTTCCCCTGCTGGCAAACCATAAATCGAGTTCCTCAGAGCATCTGCTGGGAGTCAGATGCATCGGAGGAGTCAGATGCCAGGTCCAGTACTTGAGATGCATGCCCGGGAGTCAGTCCCTGTCCTGGGCTAGATGCCCCATATGTTGTGACTCCCTTGATATTCCCATATGTGTGTTTTCCACAATGTCAGTAAACCCATGTCTTCCCCTGGGCATATTCTGTTCAGCCCCAGCTCTTGCCTGTAGTTGTTCGGTCCTTCTAAGTATGACCTGCCACAAGTTTCTTCTCCTCGTCTCCACAGAGTTCTTTTCCTCGTCTCCGCAGGTTTCTCCTCCTCGTCTCCACAGAGTTCTTTTCCTCGTCTCCACAGGTTTCTTCTCCTCCTCGTCTACACAGGTTTCTTCTCCTCCTCGTCTACACAGGTTTCTTCTCCTCCTCATCTCCACAGAGTTCTTCTCCTCCTCGTCTCCACAGGTTTCTTCTCCTCCTCGTCTCCACAGGTTTCTTCTCCTCCTCGTCTCCACAGGTTTCTTCTCCTCCTCGTCTCCACAGGTTTCTCCTCCTCGTCTCCACAGGTTTCTCCTCCTCGTCTCCACAGGTTTTTTCTCCTCCTCATCTCCACAGGTTTTTCTCCTCCTCATCTCCACAGAGTTCTTCTCCTCCTCGTCTCCACAGGTTTCTTCTCCTCCTCGTCTCCACAGGTTTCTTCTCCTCCTCGTCTCCACAGGTTTCTTCTCCTCCTCGTCTCCACAGGTTTTTCTCCTCCTCGTCTCCACAGGTTTCTCCTCCTCGCCTCCACAGGTTTCTTCTCCTCCTCGTCTCCACAGGTTTTTCTCCTCCTCATCTCCACAGGTTTTTCTCCTCCTCGTCTCCACAGGTTTCTCCTCCTCGTCTCCACAGAGTTCTTTTCCTCGCCTCCACAGGTTTCTTCTCCTCCTCGTCTACACAGGTTTCTTCTCCTCCTCGTCTACACAGGTTTCTTCTCCTCCTCATCTCCACAGAGTTCTTCTCCTCCTCGTCTCCACAGGTTTCTTCTCCTCCTCGTCTCCACAGGTTTCTTCTCCTCCTCGTCTCCACAGGTTTTTTCTCCTCCTCGTCTCCACAGGTTTCTCCTCCTCGTCTCCACAGGTTTTTTCTCCTCCTCGTCTCCACAGGTTTCTCCTCCTCGTCTCCACAGGTTTCTCCTCCTCGTCTCCACAGGTTTCTCCTCCTCGTCTCCACAGGTTTCTCCTCCTCGTCTCCACAGAGTTCTTCTCCTCCTCGTCTCCACAGGTTTCTTCTCCTGCCTCCACAGGTTTCTTCTCCTCCTCGTCTCCACAGGTTTCTTCTCCTCCTCGTCTCCACAGGTTTTTCTCCTCCTCGTCTCCACAGGTTTCTCCTCCTCGTCTCCACAGGTTTCTTCTCCTCCTCATCTCCACAGGTTTTTCTCCTCCTCATCTCCACAGGTTTTTCTCCTCCTCGTCTCCACAGGTTTCTCCTCCTCGTCTCCACAGGTTTCTCCTCCTCGTCTCCACAGGTTTCTTCTCCTCCTCGTCTCCACAGGTTTCTTCTCCTCCTCGTCTCCACAGGTTTCTTCTCCTCCTCGTCTCCACAGGTTTCTTCTCCTCCTCGTCTCCACAGGTTTCTCCTCCTCCTCGTCTCCACAGGTTTCTTCTCCTCCTCCTCCACAGGTTTCTCCTCCTCATCTCCACAGGTTTTTCTCCTCCTCGTCTCCACAGGTTTTTCTCCTCCTCGTCTCCACAGGTTTCTCCTCCTCGTCTCCACAGGTTTCTCCTCCTCATCTCCACAGGTTTCTTCTCCTCCTCGTCTCCACAGGTTTCTTCTCCTCCTCGTCTCCACAGGTTTCTTCTCCTCCTCGTCTCCACAGGTTTCTTCTCCTCCTCGTCTCCACAGGTTTCTCCTCCTCATCTCCACAGGTTTCTTCTCCTCCTCGTCTCCACAGGTTTCTCCTCCTCCTCGTCTCCACAGGTTTTTCTCCTCCTCGTCTCCACAGGTTTCTTCTCCTCCTCGTCTCCACAGGTTTTTCTCCTCCTCGTCTCCACAGGTTTCTTCTCCTCCTCGTCTCCACAGGTTTCTTCTCCTCCTCGTCTCCACAGGTTTCTTCTCCTCCTCCTCCACAGGTTTCTTCTCCTCCTCGTCTCCACAGGTTTCTTCTCCTCCTCGTCTCCACAGGTTTCTTCTCCTCCTCGTCTCCACAGGTTTCTCCTCCTCCTCGTCTCCACAGGTTTCTCCTCCTCGTCTCCACAGGTTTCTTCTCCTCCTCGTCTCCACAGGTTTCTCCTCCTCCTCCTCCACAGGTTTCTTCTCCTCCTCGTCTCCACAGGTTTCTCCTCCTCGTCTCTCAGAGGTTTCTCCTCCTCGTCTCCACAGCTTTCTTCTCCTCCTCGTCTCCACAGGTTTCTCCTCCTCGTCTCCACAGGTTTCTTTCTCCTCCTCGTCTCCACAGGTTTCTTCTCCTCCTCGTCTCCACAGGTTTCTTCTCCTCCTCGTCTCCACAGGTTTCTTCTCCTCCTCGTCTCCACAGGTTTCTTCTCCTCCTCGTCTCCACAGGTTTCTTCTCCTCCTCGTCTCCACAGGTTTCTTCTCCTCCTCGTCTCCACAGGTTTCTTCTCCTCCTCGTCTCCACAGGTTTCTTCTCCTCCTCGTCTCCACAGGTTTCTTCTCCTCGTCTCCACAGGTTTCTTCTCCTCTTCTCCACAGGTTTCTTCTCCTCGTCTCCACAGGTTTCTTCTCCTCGTCTCCACAGGTTTCTTCTCCTCTCTCCACAGGTTTCTTCTCCTCGTCTCCACAGGTTTCTTCTCCTCGCCTCCACAGGTTTCTTCTCCTCCTCGTCTCCACAGGTTTCTCCTCCTCGTCTCCACAGGTTTCTCCTCCTCGTCTCCACAGGTTTCTTCTCCTCTCCACAGGTTTCTTCTCCTCTTCTCCACAGGTTTCTTCTCCTCGGCTCCACAGGTTTCTTCTCCTCTTCTCCACAGGTTTCTCCTCCTCGTCTCCACAGGTTTCTTCTCCTCCTCGTCTCCACAGGTTTCTTCTCCTCTTCTCCACAGGTTTCTTCTCCTAGTCTCCACAGGTTTCTTCTCCTCGTCTCCACAGGTTTCTTCTCCTCCTCGTCTCCACAGGTTTCTTCTCCTCCTCGTCTCCACAGGTTTCTCCTCCTCGTCTCCACAGGTTTCTTCTCCTCGGCTCCACAGGTTTCTTCTCCTCTTCTCCACAGGTTTCTTCTCCTCGTCTCCACAGGTTTCTTCTCCTCGTCTCCACAGGTTTCTTCTCCTCCTCGTCTCCACAGGTTTCTTCTCCTCCTCGTCTCCACAGGTTTCTCCTCCTCATCTCCACAGGTTTCTTCTCCTCTTCTCCACAGGTTTCTTCTCCTCGTCTCCACAGGTTTCTTCTCCTCGTCTCCACAGGTTTCTCCTCCTCGTCTCCACAGGTTTCTTCTCCTCCTCGTCTCCACAGGTTTTCTCCTCCTCGTCTCCACAGGTTTCTTCTCCTCCTCGTCTCCACAGGTTTTTCTCCTCCTCGTCTCCACAGGTTTCTTCTCCTCCTCGTCTCCACAGGTTTCTTCTCCTCCTCGTCTCCACAGGTTTCTTCTCCTCCTCGTCTCCACAGGTTTCCTCCTAAAGGTAAGATGTGGCCTCGATAATGCCCCTGTCTGTCTGGACAAGGTAAACTTCCCCAGCATTAACATCACTGGTCACGGCTAAAAATGAAACAAGTGAAAATGGTTCACTCTTTCCATGAAGTAACGGAACAGTATTTATAAGTTCAGTTCACTTTATTTATAAAGCACATTTAAAAGCGTCCGTTGTGACCAAATTGCTGTACACGTAGAAAAACAGAGCCAATAGTTATAAGAAACACAGATAAAAATGAACAGAGACAGAGTACTTCTTAAAAGCTAACAACTTCTTATCATTCTGTATCAGACCAGCGTCATGAAACATTCAAATATTGAATATATCTTGACAACGAGTGTGTAATGAGATTCATTTAAGTGGTTTGTCACCCACATATACACACCGTCATAAACTCTCTGCCCAGGGCAAACCTTGTCTATGCTAAGATCAAGCGCCTCTTTCCTCCCACTCACAGCCTTTTAAGGGATAGAAGGGAGTCTTTTTAAATGGCCTGGTGTTTTCTTAATAGTTTGAAAGGTTGTCAGGTATTTGTCAGTCGCCACAAAGTGAAAATGTTGAGCAGTTTAAGAAACGACGCCATCTGCTGCTAAACGCCCAGTACTGTGATTCTAGCAGGCGTTCTGCAACTGGAGGGCAGGGTTATTATTCTTAAAGCTATTAAAAACAATGATGTTCATTTAAATGAAGCGAAATAAAATAAGATATAGTTGAAAACCAAAGTAACCTTTCTAATTTTCATTTTAGTTTAAGTTGAAGCATTAACGTTATTAATTGAAACTAAAATTTATTGCAATATTTGCAAATTATATGTAACTAAAACTTTAACTGAAATTAATATGAAAACTAAATGTAAACATAAAAGCTAATTCAAACTATTAATAAAACTGTTGGAAGATCACGGTCCATAAATGGGTCTCAGGATTACAAGAAACAAAAACAAACAAAAAAATGCAAGAATCCTGTAAGTATAGATGTTATAACAATTTATCAAATTTTATAAGGGAAGAGAATTTTAATATTTTGCTTTAATAGTAGTTTATTTTTTTAACTTTAAAGGCTGTGTGTCTGTTTTGGCACAATTTCAATAATTTTGGCACAAAAATATTCATGTTATTATTTTTTTTTTTCAAATTAATTTTATTGTTTAATTTATCCCTAACCCTATAATTATATAAATTATATATACAGTTGTGGTCAGAATTATTAGCACCCCTGGTAAATATGATCAAAGATGGCTGTAAAATAAATCTGCATTGTTTATCCTTTTGACCCATCATTCAAAAGTCACAAACCTAACCTTTCTTTGAAGTAAAAGAAAGAAAGAAAAAAAGTTCACATTATGAAATAAGTGTTTTTTTCTCCTCCAAAGCATACAATTATTGGCAACCCTTGAATTTTTCAGAGTAATCCCATTAATATTTACATTTTTAGCACACCAGAGTGACTAGGAACATGTGTCTAGCTATGACGTCTTGTTTTAAATGAGTATAAATGTGAGGAAACACAAAGGCTAAATTCCTTAATCATTCATCACAATGAGTAAAGCCACAGAATATAGTTCTGATGTGCAGAAAAGATTGTTGAGCTTCACAAAATAGAAAGTGACTGTAGGAAAATAGCTATAGCATTGAAAATCCCCATTTTCACCATCAGGAAATAATTAAGAAGTTCCAATCGGCTAAAGATGTTATGAATCTGACTGGAAGAGGACGTGTGTATATCATCCTAATGCACAGCGAGGAGGAGCGTTTGAGTGGACAAAGACTCTCCAAGATCACAGATGGAGAAATCGCAGAGATTAGTTGAGTCTTGGGTCAGAAATCATTAAAAAAAAAAAACTACATCACCTCACCACATGTTGTTTGGGAGGGATTCACAGAAAAATCCTCCTTGCTCATCCAGAAACAAACTCCAGCATATTCAGTTGTCAGACATGACTGGAACGTTTTATAGTTTCATCTGACCTGGTTCTGTGGTCAGGTAAAACTATAAATAGAGCTTTTGGCAGCAAACCCACCAGATGTGTTTGATGCAAACAGGTGTAACACCTCCTTTTGTTTGTGGATGCTACTGTGAAGGTTCAACAGAATTGAGACATGTACTGATAAAAAAAAAACCTTTTCACACACCAAATTATCTTTTAAACTACTTTTATTTGCTTCACCAGTGCTTATATCCCAGTGCAAAACACTCAATGCATACTAGGAATCAACCCAAAGTCAAATGGATGAAGTAAACTTATCATTTGAATGTCCAGTCTTTTGATGAGATGAAGTGGTGATGATGAAATGAGCTTCAAATCCACACGGTTATTGTAGTGCGATGCAATGATTGTAATCCACAATGTCTGAAATGATTGCAGTTAATGGTGGTTCATGTAGCCCTCAGGTGACGTGTTGTAGCTTTGTTGCACTTGAATTCAATATCTGTAGGATCCAGCAGATGATTTAAGATGCATCTGATCAGTGCTCATGTATGAAACACGTGATACAGAACATAAGGACTAAAAAAGCAAACAGATAACATCAGTAACCTTAGTTCACAAACACAACATCCAACATACAAGTCAATTCATACTCATAGTTGAGCAGAAACTCAAAGAGTTCTCAACAAACGACTTCAGAAGAGACAGAAGGTGGTGTGAGTCCACAATGCAACTTCCCTCTACCAAATGAACCGTCTTACTAATGGTATTTGAGCTTAAATATCCTGTTACCTCCTGGTAATAGCGCCCCAATCTGCTCCTATTGGTACTACATATGTCCCAAATATAATCACACTAAGGAATCAACAAAGACAATTATTACAATAATAAAACAAGTAAAGTTTTTGTACGTTGCAAGGGATAGAAAGTACCCAATGTCCACCTTTAAATAAACTGCTGAATGTTTAATCTAAGGGGCCTTCTTTTTGCTGGAGGTCCTGGACATCTTGTCCAGATACATGGTATCAAGGATTCTAGCATATACCAAATCAAAACCTGATAGCCTCTGCTAGAAATTGTATAATGGATTGGATCCGTGGTTGGATCTTCCATCAGGACAATGATCCAAAACAAAGATCAACATCAACACAAAAATGTGTCACTGAGCCCAAAATGAAGCTCCTGCCATGGCCGCCCCCTGACCTGAACCCTATAGAAAATGTGTGAGGTGAACTGAAGAGAATCTGAAGGATCTGGAGAGATTCTGTATGAAGGAATGATCTCTGATCTCGTGTCAGGTGTTCTCATATCAGAAGAAGACTCTGTTATGTTGGCAAGCGGGGTTGCAAAAAGTATTTAATAAAAGGGTGCCAATAATTATAACATTTTGGTACTGTATTGGGTTCTATTTGTTCAATTGATCCAAACATATTGAGATCCAGAAGCAAAACCAGCTAAGAACCGCTGCTCTAAAACATCCACCCGTTAAAAATAAATATACGTCCAGCAGACAGGACGTCTGCATCCATGTTCCCACAGGCCTTTAGGGCCCCTTAAGGGCCACACAGAGCTCATATTCAACACACACCATCACAACTCCAGAACATTGAATGGTAGTGTAAATACTCTATGTAGTCTGTCAACTAATGCTAATACAATATTTATGCAATAGTTAAGGAATCCTGATATGTGAATCCAGTTCTGTATTTCCTGAAAGAAAAATCTTTACAAAATAAATACCATTCTATATTTCATTTGATTCTTTGTAGATTATCCTTTGCCCAGAAGATGCAGAGCTGACACACACACACACACACACACACACACACACACACACTACCTGAGGAGCAGGAGTGTGAAACACATCACAGAATAGACCGTAGTGTAAGCACTATTATTTACCAAGGAGAGGGTGACTTACGCAGGGCCACACGGAATCTGTGAAACTTTTTGTGATTTCTGCAAATTTTTTTTTAAATCTGGAATTATGCGGAATGGTTTAAATGTGTAAAAATTATCTAAGAATATTGGAACTGAAAGCATTACAAATAAAATATAACATTTTCACTTCTTAACTTTTATTTAAGGTTTACAATCCAAATCCAAATAGGCAAGGCAAGGCAAGGCAAGTTTATTTATATAGCACATTTCATACACAATGGCAATTCAAAGTGCTTTACATGAAAATGAAATTAAAATAGTGATAAGAATTAAGAATACCACGTGTAAGACTTAAAAATAAAACAGGATAATTAAAAACAGTTGTAAAGAGAATTTTTAAAATAAGAAGACAATAAATATATAGTTGTAAAGATATTTAAAAAGAATAAAATTATTACAGTGTATATATAGATAAAAAATAAAATAAAAATAAAAATTAAGATGATGCATAGATTAGAATAGGTGCAATCAGTCGGACGTACAGTGGCACAGTGCTCATTCAGTAAATGCACAGCTGAACAGATGTGTTTTGAGTCTGGACGTACAGTGGCACAGAGCTCATTCAGTAAAGGCACAGCTGAACAGATGTGTTTTGAGTCTGGACGTACAGTGGCACAGTGCTCATTCAGTAAAGGCACAGCTGAACAGATGTGTTTTGAGTCTAGATTTGAATGTGGCTACTGTTGGAGCACATCTGATCTCTTCTGAAGCTGGTTCCAGCTACGGCTGGCACAATAGCTGAACGCAGACTCTCCTTTCTTTGAGTGAACTCTTGGTATTTCTAGCTGACTTGATCCTGATGATCTGAGTGATCTGATGGGTTTGTATTTAATCAGCATATCTGCAATGTATTGAGGTCCTAGGTCATTGAGTGATTTATAAACAAGTAATAATATTTTAAAATTGATCCTAAATGTAACTGGAAGCCAGTGTAAAGACCTGAGGACTGGCGTGATATGGTCATATTTTCTTGTTCTGCTCAGAATCCTGGCCGCAGCGTTCTGTATGAGCTGCAGCTGTCTAATGGTCTTTTGGGAAGGCGGTTAGAAGACCATTACAATAGTCCACCCTGCTGGTGATGAAAGCATGAACGAGTTTCTCTAAGTCTTGCCTGGAAACAAAGCATCTAATTCTTGCAATATTTTTCAGATGATAGTAAGCTGATTTAGTTATTGCTTTGACATGACTATTGAAACTCAGGTCTGACTCCAAAATCACACCAAGATTCCTGACTTGATTTTTGTTATTAGACCTTTTGTCTCAAGATATGCGTTCACCTTGAGAATTTCATCTTCGTTTCCAAATGTAATGATTTCAGTTTTGTTTTTGTTTAACTGGAGATAGTTTGGCTCATCCAACTGTTAATTTCATCAATGCATTTGCACAGGAGTCAATGGGGCTATAGTCATTAGGTGATAGTGCTAAGTAGATCTGGGTGTCGTCAGCATAGCTGTGGTAAGCCATTTGGTTCTCTCTCATTATTTGGCTCAGTGGCAGCATATACAGGTTGAATAGGAGTGGTGCTAGAATTGACCCTTGTGGGACTCCGCAAGTCATGGATGTCCAGTCAGACTTATGGTCACCTATACTCACATAATAACCTCTTCCTTCTAAGTACGACCTGAACCATTTAAGGACCATCCCAGAAAGTCCGACCCAGTTTTCCAGCCTGTCAAGAAGTATGTTATGGTCAACAGTGTCGAATGCACTGAGGTCGAGTAGCACCAGAATTGATGTTTTGCCTGTATCTGTATTGATAATATCATTTATGATCTTTATGAGCGCTGTTTCTGTGCTGTGATGTGGTCGGAAACCAGATTGAAAATTGTCAAAGTATCCGTTTGAGCTTAAGAATTTGTTCAGCTGACTGAAGACAACTTTTTCAATGATCTTGCCTATGAAGGGGAGATTTGAGATTGGTCGGTAGTTGTTCAATATGGAGTTATCCAGATTTCTCTTTTCAGAAGAGGCTTAACTACTGCGGTTTTAAGGGAGTTTGGAAAATTCCCATTGAGAAGTGATGAGTTTACCACTTCTAGCAGATCTGCTTCTAAACAGTTAAACACACTTTGGAAAAAAGAAGTGGGGAGTGTGTCAAGGAGGCAGGTTGATGTTTTAAGGTGCTGCACCGTTTCTTCTAAAATTTTATAATCAATTGCTTCAAAATCAGACATAGTAACTTTCCGAGGTTGTGGTCTGATCTGACTGACCCCAAAAGCAACTCACGGATGTGCTGATCGCCTTCCTGATATTATTTATTTTCTCTGAGAAGAAGGAAGCAAACTCACTGCATTTGCTGTCAGAGAGCATTTCACTGGGAATGTGACTCGGGGTTGTCAGTCTCCCAAAAAGAGTGCGTGTTGTTTATGTTTCTGTTTATAATATTTGAGAAGAAGGTCTGTCTAGCCTTGCCTAGTTCCACATTGAAATCATGAAGGCTGTCTTTATAGATGTTATAATGGATTATAAGTTTTGTCTTCCGCCACATGTTCAGATTTCCTGCATTGTCTTTTCATTATTTGCACTGCCGTTGAGTTTCTCCAAGGTGCTTTCTGTCTTCCACTCTTTTTCTTGACTTTCTCAGGAGCAATATTATCAATTACACTCTTAACTTTTGAGTTAAAGGAGTCAAGGAGAGAATCAACAGAGTCTGCAGATATGCTTGGTGTTAGAGATATAGCCTTCATAAATAGCTCACTAGTGTTCTCATTTAAGCTTCTCTTTTGACAGCGACAGATCTAGCTTCAATGGCAGGAGAGATTGAAATATCAAAGAAAATACAGAAATGATCAGACAATGCTACATCTTTAACAACAATTGATGAAATGTTTAGACCCTTGCTGATAAGTAAGTCTAGAGTGTGTCCACGATTGTGTGTGGGACCATGTACATGCTGTGTCAAATCAAAGTGTTAATAACAGTCATGAGCTCTTTTGTTGTACTGGATTCAGCATTGTCTATGTGAATGTTAAAATCCCCAGCAATGGCAAAACAATCAAACTCTGAGGAGATTATTGATAACAGCTCTGTAAAGTCCTCAGTAAAGGATGGAGAGTATTTTGGAGGCCTGTAAACAATGATAAGCAGGATGCGTGGAGCACCTTTTAACACAATACCCAGATATTCAAAAGACAGATAGTCACCAAATGACACTTGCTTACATTGATAGACATCTTTAAAAGAGCAGCAATACCCCACCTCTTCTAAACGCTCTGGACATACTCATAAAAGTAAAGTTAGGAGGGGCTGTTTCATTGAGGACTGTTGCACTGCAGTTTTCTTCAAGCCAAGTTTCATTTAGAAGCAAAAATCTAGGTTGTTTGTGGTTATTAAGTCATTGACTAGAAATGATTTGTTCTTAAGTGAACGGATATTTAAAAGTGCTAACTTAACAGTATTAATTTTTCCCCACAGTAATCTTAGTTTGACATGTAATAGGCAGCAGATTAGATGGGTTTGCTATACGGTCTGAGAAGGTCTTACACTTTCTATCACGTAACAGAACTGAAATAGAGAAAGAGACAGGCACACTGGGTTCCCGTTCTGTAAACATTTGATAAAGTTACTGTTATCATGGCGGGGACCCAACACACATCACTGAGAGCTGGTATCAGTTGTTTTGCGTTCACCTACAACAGATGGAGGAGGGTGTTGGCCCTGGCGTTGTGACCGAAGAAATCTCACAGGAGGAGGCTGAGAGCGAGCTGGGCCCACAGGCTTTGATGGTTGTGGGGCTCGCGCTCTTTGGTTGATATCTGGGGCTCGCAGAAATCGAGTGTGATAGTCTGGTTCCAGCATAGACCATTTGCTCCATTCTCTCTGAGAAGCTCAGAAGCGGGGATGCTGGTGAGAGGGATAACATGTCTGGTGAGGGTGGCTGTTGTTCTGGTGTTATCGGAGGCTGAATTATGTTATCATCCATTTCATGGAGTGACTTAGACATTTCATGCAAATAGAACAACTTGTTTTTTAAACAAAGCTTGATCTCTCTTACTGCAGGCTACATCCACTAAAAGACAGATCAAACATTGCTTTATTAATTTGTATTGTAGACAAATCAGTAAATAAAAAAATGAATATCTTTCAACAATAGATCAAAATAAATATATACCTACAAGTAAATAAATTAACGGTGCTATAAAAAATAATTTTTGTAGACAAGTGACGTTTCCTTTACTCCTCCGTGGTCAATTTTATGTGAGACATTTTAAAATATCACTCTCTGACAAAGGAGATCAGAGTTGCTAAAAGAAGCTACTCTGAAAAGCTGAAAAAACAGTTTTCAGCCAACGACCCGGCATCAGTCTGGAAAGGCCTGAGGAACATCATCAACTATGAGTCTTCAAAACAGAAGACTAAGAAAGTTTCAGGCCCAGAGGGCATCTCATCTGCTTGTTTGAAAGCCTGCGCTGACCAACTGGCCCCAGTCTTCACGCAGATCTTCAACAGATCATTGGAGCAGTGTGAAGTTCCCTGCTGCTTCAAGCGCTCCACTATCATTCCCGTCCCCACAAAAAAACAAAATCACTGAACTAAATGACTACAGACCTGTCGCTCTAACGTCTGTGGTTATGAAGTCTTTGAAAGACTGGTGTTGGCCCACCTGAAGGACATCACTGGACCCTTGCTGGATGCTCTTCATGGATCTGTGGATGATGCAGTCAATATTGGACTGCATTATATCCTGCAACATCTCGACAGACCTGGGACTTATGCAAGGATCTTATGGACTTCAGTTTGGCCTTCAATACCATCATGCCTGAGCTCCTCACAGCCAAACTGACCCAGCTCTCCATGCCATCCTCAATCTGTCAGTGGATCTCCAGCTTCCTGACAGACCGGGAGTAGCGGGTGAGACTGGGTAAACTGAGGTCTGCTTACAGACTGGAGGTTGAACAGCTGGCTGTCTGGTGCAGTTATAACAACCTTGAGCTGAGCGCGCTCAAAACAGTGGAGATGATAGTGGACTTCAGGAGGAACAGCCCAGCACTCCCCCCACTCACCCTCATGAACAGCACTGTGGACGCAGTGGAGTCTTTCAGGTTCCTGGGCACTACCATCTCTCAGGACCTGAAGTGGGACAATCACATTGACTGAGGAAGCTGAGGAAGTTCAACCTGCCACAGGAGCTGCTGATTCAGTTCTACTCGGCTGTCATTGAGTCTGTCTTATGCACCTCCATCACTGTCTGGTTTGGTTCAGCTACCAGATCAGACATCAGGAGACTGCAACGTACCATCCGGACTGCAGAGAGGATTATTGGTGCCCACCTGCCAACCCTCCAGGACCTGTACTCTTCCAGAGTGGGAAAGAGAGCAGGTAAAATCATCACAGACTCCACTCATCCCGGACACCAGTGGCTGCACAAGCTCAGAATTTGGCCCAAACCCACAATACCTCCACCCCTATGAACTTCATTACAGACATACTTTTGAGTGTGCAGAAGAGTATGCAAGCTTTGGGACATACTACTTAGTCATCTATGATGGACTCGCTTAGTTACAAGCATCAATGTTTAAACTGCCCTGTCAATCATCGTCACAGTTAAAATCCTCCACATTCAGTTTAAATTCCTACCGTTTGGAGAAAAATGTTCATCTGCCATTCATGGGTGTTTAATGCTGAGACTCTCCTCGTGTGTTTGCAGTTTAAATATAATGATGCATTTAAAAGTTGATGGCCAAACGTATCATTACAAGTTCTCAATGCTGCTGCATGTGAAATATGCAGATAACATTGAAAAAATATATTTTCATCAGGTTAATTCTGATAATTGATCACTCAAACTCCTTTATCTAAACCTCTCTGCTTAACCGTCGACTCGCATAGCCATCATGTTTGTAGTTTTATTAACACCTTTTATCCACGTTTGTAGTTCTAATCGAATCCTTGTCCAACTCGCAATGGGTTGCGAGCAATATCAGGAAATAGTAAACCATCCGGGTAACTTTCCGGAATACTTTTTTCAACATACTACGATTTGGGACATACTAATTCTATTTTCGAATACTATTTAGTATGGATAGTATGCAAATTAGGATGCAGCATTCCTTTCATGAAGATGATCCCTTCCTTCGTGCTTCCTTCCCAGAATCATGTGTTGATTTACAGGTCCTTCTCAAAAATTACCATATTGTGATAAAGTTCATTATTTTCCATAATGTAATGATAAAATTAAACTTTCATATATTTTAGATTCATTGCACACCAACTGAAATATTTCAGGTCTTTTATTGTTTTAATACTGATGATTTTGGCATACAGCTCATGAAAACCCAAAATCTCAAAAAATTAGCATATTTCACCCGACCAATAAAAGAAAAGTGTTTTTAATACAAACCTTCAAATAATTATGTTGAGTTATGCACTCAATACTTGGTGGGGAATCCTTTTGCAGAAATGACTGCTTCAGTGCGGCGTGGCATGGAGGCGATCAGCCTGTGGCACTGCTGAGGTGTTATGGAGGCCCAGGATGCTTCGATAGCGGCCTTAAGCTCATCCAGAGTGTTGGGTCTTGCGTCTCTCAACTTTCTCTTCACAATATCCCACAGATTCTCTATGGGGTTCAGGTCAGGCCAATTGAGCACAGTAATACCATGGTCAGTAAACCATTGACCAGTGGTTTTGGCACTGTGAGCAGGTGCCAGGTCGTGCTGAAAAACTAAATCTTCATCTCCATAAAGCTTTTCAGCAGATGGAAGCATGAAGTGCTCCAAAATCTCCTGATAGCTAGCTGCATTGACCCTGCCCTTGATAAAACACAGTGGACCAACACCAGCAGCTGACATGGCACCCCAGACCATCACTGACTGTGGGTACTTGACACTGGACTTCAGACATTTGGGCATTTCCTTCTCCCCAGTCAAAAGTGGCTTGACCTGGGGAATGCGGCACCTGTAGCCCATTTCCTGCACACGCCTGTGCGGTGGCTCTGGATGTTTCTACTCCAGACTCAGTCCACTGCTTCCACAGGTCCCCCAAGGTCTGGAATCGGTCCTTCTCCACAATCTTCCTCAGGGTCCGTCACCTCTTCTCGTTGTGCAGCGTTTTTGCCACACTTTTCCTTCCCACAGACTTCCCACTGAGGTGCCTTGATCCAGCACTCTGGGAACAGCCTATTGGTTCAGAAATGTCTTTCTGTGTCTTACCCTCTCGCTTGAGGGGTCAATGATGGCCTTCTGGACAGCAGTCAGGTCGGCAGTCTTACCCATGATTGCGGTTTTGAGTAATGAACCAGGCTGGGAGTTTTAAAAGCCTCAGGAATCTTTTGCAGGTGTTTAGAGTTAATTAGTTGATTCAGATGATTAGGTTAATAGCTCGTTTAGAGAACCGTCTCATGATATGCTAATTTTTGAGATAGGAATTTTGGGTTTTCATGAGCTGTATGCCAAAATCATCAGTATTAAAACAATAAAAGACCTGAAATATTTCAGTTGGTGTGCAATGAATCTAAAATATATGAAAGTTTAATTTGTATCATTAGATTATGGAAAATAATGAACTTTATCACAATATGCTAATTTTTTAGAAGGACCTGTATATGGAGTCATTTCTGAGTAAGTGATCGCAGGATTTTGTGATGCACTGTTTCTTAACAGAAAGAGATTTAAATGTGTTAAATGTTCCGACTCTCTTTGATATTTTACTTTTATATATACTTGCCATTTTTGTTTGCAATTCTGATTTTCTCATATTTAGGAGACTGGGAAGAGTTATGTAAATGTATTATTCTGGATTATCTTTCACCAGGTAATTTAGAGATGTCAGGGTTAGTTAGTTTCTTTGTTTTTTTGTTATTTTGTCCAGGCTCTCCCCTGAAGCTATCGCCCCTATTATCATTATTATTTTTGATATTGAGATTTCTGTTATGGTTATTGTTACTTTTGTGAATGTGAGTGAGTTTATATTGGTTGTGTTGGAGATCCTAATTTTCTCCATGGTTTTCTTTACTTTATGACCAGCTCCTGAACCCTAGATGGGTAGCTGTAACACTACACCTCCTCCTCCTCATTGTGAATATCCAAATGAACCTTTTTGATCCAGAAACACACAATACAACATGTGATGCTGTAGTAATTTATTGATGTAGAAAGCAAAGATAATCAAAGAAGGGTAAATACACACCCCTGGATCAAACTGGGGTTAAGAATCAGGTGCATTTAAAACCATTTCAAACCTTTACTGAATGTGCACTGAAACTGATCTTTTATCTTAAGGATTAAAGGTGCAGAGGTCAAAGGAAAACAAAGAAAGAAGTGCAATATTAGAATTGCTCAGAAAACAGTAGTTTGGTATTTTCCTGTAGGATCAGTGGACGGTGGAGTAACATCATCTCATTCCACTCAATCTGGCAACGAAAACAGAAAGAATTAAGACAACAAACAGTATAAACGGTTCAAATGTATAAACACCATCTCTCTCCTTGTATCGCTCACCTGCAAACACCTCGACCTCACACAGTGTGAGATATTCATTGTCCTGGTACCAAAATGTTGACATATCGGCCCTTAATCGGCTTAAACTCAAATGTTTTGTGGCTCCAAGTGGGATGGACACGACAGTTGCAGCTCTGTGAAGACACAGAAACAGAGAGAAATAGAGATGGGCGTATATGTATTACCGGTAAATATATTTCTGTCTAAGGCAAGTTTGTATTAAAATGATTTATTCAACATAATTTGATCTTATTTACTAATTTTCTAACTGCTGTATTAAGAGACAGACAATACTTACAGTTCATTATTGTTGCCATTATTTTCCAGGCTGTTGCCGATACGGATCTGAGCACCGTTTATCCTCTCTGCTCCAGCATCTCGATTAGTGATGATAACCCTGGTTACCCTGTAGACTTCCAGCAGGTCAACTCTCCACCAGGGGCTCATGTCTCCATTAGTATGACTGCATGACCCATGAAAGTAGTTTGACTGCCTTTTACCATCGACAGCATTTTGACCACCTCCTAATTGATTGTATGTGGAAGACTGGACAGCTGTGGCTCCAAGAGCAAGATTCCCTGTTTAACATAAAATAATAATTAATAAAAAAATTAGTGTCCAAAATTATTTATTTGTAGTTAGTAGCTCTGCAATAAGCCGGGGTCCTGATCAGTCTGTCTGGGTTAATTTTGCGATAA
The DNA here is from genome assembly GCA_023029165.1 of Gobiocypris rarus. NCBI lineage: Eukaryota > Metazoa > Chordata > Actinopteri > Cypriniformes > Gobionidae > Gobiocypris > Gobiocypris rarus. Next base: position 1,296,573 of record CM040919.1, on the reverse strand, counting down.
CAACTGTCTTGATGTTCATTATCTCTTATTGGTTATCAAATGTTTGGTAAGAATATTACACACTCTTAAAAATGCTGGGTTATTTGAGACCCAGTGTTGGGTCAAATATGGACTAACCCAGCAGTTGGGTTGTTTTAACCCTGTGGTTAGGTTAAATGTTTGCTTAAAACAACCCAATCTCTGGGTTAAAACAATCTCTGGGTTAGTCCATATTTGACCCAACACTGTGTTGTTTTTACCCAGCATTTTTAGAGTGCGTTACTGACAACATTCAAAGTAATGAAGAAGACTCACTTGGAACACTAGTGTACGCTGATATGGGATTATCTGTTAATAATAAAATAATGAATAGTATTAGTTATACACACATTAATAAGTATATAAATAAATTCTATCAGAGTTTTCTTCTCTCTCTGTCCCTCACCTGCAAACACCTCGACCTCACACAGTGTGAGATATTCATTGCGCCCTGGTACCAAAATGTTGACATATCGGCCCTTAATCGGCTTAAACTCAAATGTTTGTGTGGCTCCAAGTGGGATGGAATCAACAGTTGCAGCTCTGTGAAGACACACAGAGAAATAAAGATGAGCGTATCAAAACAGCATGAAGCATATTAAATATACTTCTGTATGAACACATTAGACCGGTTCTGTCAACACTGCACTGGCTCCCTATTAAACATCGCATACATTTTAAAATCTTGCTAATTACTCAAAGCACTAAATGGTTTAGCTCCCCAGTACTTGGCGAGCTCTTAACACATTATACTCCATCACGTCTACTGCGCTCTCTAAACTCTAGAATATCAAAATCAACTGCAGATGCTCAATCCTTTTCCTATTTAGCTCCTAAACTCTGGAACAGTCTTCCTAGCATTGTTCGGGAAGCAGACACACTCTTTCAGTTTAAATATAGAATAAAAACACATCTCTTTTCTATGGCATACACATAAAACACTTTTTCAATTAAATGATTATTAGGCTGCATTATCTAGGTCAGCCGGAACCGGGAACACTTCCCATAGCACCTGATGTACTCGTTACATCATCAGAAGAATGGCATCTATGCTAATGTTAGTGTCTCTGTTTTATCCCGAGGTCTACTGCAGTCAGCGGATCCAGGCGTATCCGGATCAGGCGGTGGACCTGCACCCAGATGTGACCAACACATGACCCTGAAGTGTCTGCAGAGACTGTGTCATTTAGACTCCCCCTTAAGCTGCCTCATCCTCAATAAACCTGTCTCCGGCGGGATGACTCCGATTGTTTGAATAGTCCTAGTTAATAATTCTTTAAATCGATGTCATCCTCAAAACGACCGTCTCCAGCGTGTTGCCACCGATCTTTCGAATATTACACTTTAGTAATTGTTTAATCAATACGGCATTCTCAATAAAAACCTGTCTCCGGCGTAATGACTCCGATATTTCAAATTATTTATTTTTAATAATTATTTAATCAATACATCATCCTCAGTAAACCTGTCTCCGGCGTGTTGCCTCAGATCTTTCGAATATTCAGATCTATTATGACCTCTGACCTTTAAAATTGCCAGAATAATAATACGCTGTTTGTTAATTGGCCAGAGGAGAACTGCCCCCCCGACTGAGCCTGGTTTCTCCCAAGGTTTATTTTTCTCCATTAGGTCTCCTGATGGGGTTTGGGTTTCTTGCCACTGTCGCCTCTGGCTTGGCTTGCTCAGTTGGGAAAAAACTATTTTTCAAATATGTTTCAAAATAAATCTAATTATTAAACTAAATTAACAATATAGACCTAATTACAGATCTAAAGCCCACATTGTTACTGTATGATAATTAAATATATTTTGTTGCATTATTTTCCTGTTTAACACTGTGAAGCTGCTTTGAAACAATCTGCATTGTTAAAGCGCTATATAATAAAGTTGACTTGACTTGACTTGTAAGGCAAGTTTGTATTGAAAGGATTTACAGAAAGTAATTTGATCTTATTTACTCATTTTCTAACCATCTGTGTAAGTATTAAGAGAGAGACAATACTTACAGCTCATTATTGTTGCCATTATTTGTCAGGCTGTTGCCGATACGGATCTGAGCACCGTTTATCCTCTCTGCTCCAGCATCTCGATTAGTGATGCTAACCCTGGTTACCTCGTGGACTTTCAGCAGGTCAACTCTCCACCAGGTGTCCCTGTCTCCATTAGTATGACTGCACGAGTTGTTAAAGTAGTTTGAATTCCTGTTGCCATCGACAGCCCTTTCAGCTACTGCTGCATAGTGTGTGGTGGACTGGACAGCTGGGGCTCCAAGAGCGAGATTTCCTGTTTAACATCAAATAATAAACAATAACTTTGATGACAACTGGTGCCAGCTCTGTTATAGTTAGAGATTATACTGAAGTATTTTAAGGTAATAAGAGTACTGTAGTGTTTGTCTTGTTGCCAGAACATTTTTTTGTACAGTGTAATGGATAAGATAATAAGCAGGCAAGAATTTAATTTCAAATCAATATTTCCATGTAATTATTTATTTGGTGTACATGACTGGATTATCCTTAACATGTCTTGTTTGAACAAGTTTGTTTGTCTTGCTAGGAATATTATGTCTTCATGCAAGCTTTGCCTTTATTGCAACTGAGCTAATAAAAATTAAAACTCAAATCAATATTTAGTGTCCAAAATTATTTATTTGTAGTTAGTAGCTCTGCAATAAGCCGGGTCCTGATCAGTCTGTCTGTTAATTTTGCGATAACAACTGTCTTGATGTTCATTATCTCTTATTGGTTATCAAATGTTTGGTAAGAATATTACACACTCTTAAAAATGCTGGGTTATTTGAACCCAGTGTTGGGTCAAATATGGACTAACCCAGCAGTTGGGTTGTTTTAACCCTGTGGTTAGGTTAAATGTTTGCTTAAGACAACCCAATCTCTGGGTTAGTCCATATTTGACCCAACACTGTGTTGTTTTTTACCCAGCATTTTTAGAGTGTATGCGTTACTGACAACATTCAAAGTAATGAAGAAGACTCACTTGGAACACTAGTGTACGCTGATATGTACATATCTGTTAATAATAAAATAATGAATAGTATTAGTTATACACACATTAATAAGTATATAAACAAATTCTATCAAAGTTTTCTTCTCTCTGTCCCTCACCTGCAAACACCTCGACCTCACACAGTGTGAGATATTCATTGCGCCCTGGGATGAAAATGTTGACATATCGGCCCTTAATCGGCTTAAACTCAAATGTTTTGTCTCTCCAAGTGGGATGGACACAACAGTTGCAGCTCTGTGAAGACACACAGAAACAGAGAAATAGAGATGAGCGTATCAAACGGCATTAAGCATATTAAATATACTTCTGTCTAAGGCAAGTTTGTATTGAAAGGATTTACAGAAAGTAATTTGATCTTATTTACTCATTTTCTAACTGCTGTATTAAGAGAAAGACAATACTTACAGCTCATTATTGTTGCCATTATTTTCCAGACTGTTGCCGATGCGGATCTGAGCACGTTTATCCTCTCTGCTCCAGCATCTCGATTTGTGATGCTAACCCTGGTTATCTTGTAGTCTTTCAGCAGGTCAACTCTCCACCAGGGGTTCATGTCTGCTTTAGTATGACTGCATGATCCGCGAAAGTAATTTGAATCTCTGTTGCCATCGACAGCCTTTTGAGCTATTGCTAGATCGTATGTGGAAGACTGGACAGCTCTGCCTCCAAGAGCAAGATTCCCTGTTTAACATAAAATAATAAACAACCACTTATGTAATCTAAATGATTACATGGCTTTCTGTAATACTTGATTCTGATTGGTCAGTCGCAAGATTTCAAGGTATGATATTTCCAGATAACGTTTGGGTAACTAATGTAATCCCTGTTCCTGAAGGAGGAAACAGAGACGTTACGTCGGACTGACAGATTGGGATCTAGTCTGAGAGCCCAATAACCTTCGAGTGGTAACAGCCATTGCACATTGGCAAGTGGGATTTGCATCACAAGCAACTCCCAACTTTCAGGTGTACACATTAAGTTTACACCCGGCTGTTCCAGCAGAGGCACAGGAGTTGTGGCGAGGGGATGTAATGTCTCTGCTACCTCCTTCAGGGAATGGGGTTACATTAGTAGCCTAGAAGTTCAGTCAGTCGCGTTTGACTGCCCATTGAAAGGCTCACCAACAGGGACGGCGTACTGTGGAAGAATACACATATGGGATCACCTAAGGAGGAATCACAACATATGAATGCTCCGCATCTGACTGCCAAGGATGCTAGAGGAACTCACCTGAGGTGACCAGGGTTCACCAGCTGGAGAACTCACCTGAGGTGACCAGGGTTCACCAGCTGGAGAACTCACCTGAGGTGACCAGGGTTCACCAGCTGGAGAACTCACCTGAGGTGACCAGGGTTCACCAGCTGGAGAACTCACCTGAGGAGCAGAATAGGTACACCTATCCTGTCCTCAGAGGGAAATGGTGCAGCAAACAAGATGGGTCATTTTGGGCTTGGTACACCAAGACGATGGCAACCACTATCCAGTGGGCTAACCTCGGTTTGAAGATAGCCTTTCCCTCCTGCTGGCCTCCATAGCAAACAAAGAGCTGTTCTAAGGTTCTGAAGCTCTGGGAGCGGTCCACGTACAAATACAAGGTGCAAACAGGACACAGCAATGCAAGAGCTGAGTGTGGACTCTGGACGGGAGACGGGTGCTCTCTGGACTCGATGCGGGACTCGGGGCGGGAGACGGAGCCCTCACAGGGACTCTGGTCAGGGGCTGGAGCCATCACTGGACTCTGGTCAGGGGCTAGAGCCATCACTGGACTCTGGTCAGGGGCTAGAGCCATCACTGGACTCTGGTCAGGGCTAGAGCCATCACTGGACTCTGGTCAGGGACTGGAGCCATCACTGGACTCTGGTCAGGGACTGGAGCCATCACTGGACTCTGGTCAGGGCTAGAGCCATCACTGGACTCTGGTCAGGGACTGGAGCCATCACTGGACTCTGGTCAGGGACTGGAACCCTCACAGGACTCTGGTCAGGGCTGGAGCCATCACTGGACTCTGGTCAGGGGCTAGAGCCATCACTGGACTCTGGTCAGGGGCTGGAGACATCACTGGACTCTGGTCAGGGCTGGAGCCATCACTGGACTCTGGTCAGGGGCTGGAGCCATCACTGGACTCTGGTCAGGGGCTGAGCCATCACTGGACTCTGGTCAGGGGCTAGAGCCATCACTGGACTCTGGTCAGGACTGGAGCCATCACTGACTCTGGTCAGGGACTGGAGCCATCACTGGACTCTGGTCAGGGCTAGAGCCATCACTGGACTCTGGTCAGGGGCTAGAGCCATCACTGGACTCTGGTCAGCTGGAGCCGTCACTGGACTCTGGTCAGGGGCTGGAGCCGTCACTGGACTCTGGTCAGGGGCTAGAGCCATCACTGGACTCTGGTCAGGGGCTAGAGCCATCACTGGACTCTGGTCAGGGGCTGGAGCCATCACTGCATGTCGGTCAGGGGCAGGAGCCATCACTGGACTCTGGTCAGGGGCTGGAGCCATCACTGGACTCTGGTCAGGGGCTAGAGCCATCACTGGACTCTGGTCAGGGCTGGAGCCATCACTGGACTGCTGGTCAGGGTCTGGAGCCATCACTGGACGCTGGTCAGGGACTGGAGCCATCACTGGACTCTGTTCAGGGGCTGGAGCCATCACTGGACTCTGGTCAGGGCTGGAGCCATCACTGGACTCTGGTCAGGGCTGGAGCCGTCACTGGACTCTGGTCAGGGGCTGGAGCCGTCACTGGACTCTAGTCAGGGGCTGAAGCCGTCACTGGGCTCTGGTCAGAGGCTGGAGCCATCACTGGACTCTGGTCAGGGCTGGAGCCGTCACTGGACTCTGGTCAGGGGCTGGAGCCATCACTGGACTCTGGTCAGGGCTGGAGCCATCACTGGACTCTGGTCAGGGACTGGAGCCATCACTGGACTCTGGTCAGGGGCTGGAGCCGTCACTGGACTCTGGTCATGGGCTGAAGCCGTCACTGGACTCTTGTCAGGGGCTGGAGCCGTCACTGGACTCTGGTCAGGGGCTGGAGCCGTCACTGGACTCTGGTCAGGGGCTGGAGCCATCACTGGACTCTGGTCAGGGGCTGGAGCCGTCACTGGACTCTGGTCAGGGGCTGGAGCCGTCACTGGACTCTGGTCAGGGGCTGAAGCCGTCACTGGACTCTGGTCAGGGGCTGGAGCCGTCACTGGACTCTGGTCAGGGGCTGGAGCCATCACTGGACTCTGGTCAGGGGCTGGAGCCATCACTGGACTCTGGTCAGGGGCTGGAGCCATCACTGGACTCTGGTCAGGGCTGGAGCCATCACTGAGCTCTGGTCAGGGGCTAGAGCCATCACTGGACTCTGGTCAGGGGCTGGAGCATCACTGGACTCTGGTCAGGGGCTGGAGCCATCAATGGGGTCTGATCAGGGGCTGGAGCATCACTGGACTCTGGTCAGGGGCTGGAGCCATCACTGAGCTCTGGTCAGGGCTAGAGCCATCACTGGACTCTGGTCAGGGGCTGGAGCCATCACTGGACTCTGGTCAGGGGCTGGAGCCGTCACTGGACTCTGGTCAGGGGCTGAAGCCGTCACTGGGCTCTGGTCAGGGGCTAGAACCATCACTGGACTCTAGTCAGGGGCTGGAGCCATCACTGGACTCTGGTCAGGGGCTGGAGCCATCACTGGACTCTGGTCAGGGGCTGGAGCCATCACTGGACTCTGGTCAGGGGCTGGAGCCATCACTGGACTCTGGTCAGGGGCTGGAGCCATCACTGGACTCTGGTCAGGGGCTGGAGCCATCACTGGACTCTGGTCAGGGGCTGGAGCCATCACTGGACTCTGGTCAGGGGCTGGAGACCTTACTGGACTCTGGTCAGGGGCTGGAGCCTTTACTGGATTCTGGTTAGGGGCTGGAGACATCACTGGATGCTGGTCAGGGGCTGGAGCCATCATTGGACTCTGGTCAGACTGGAGCCATCACTGGACTCTGGTCAGGGCTGGAGCCATCACTGGACTCTGGTCAGGGCTGGAGCCATCACTGGACTCTGGGGCTGGAGCCGTCACTGGACTCTGGTCAGGGGCTGGAGCCATCACTGGACTCTGGTCAGGGGCTGGAGCCGCCACTGGACTCTGGTCAGGGGCTGGAACACTCTCTGGACTCTGGTCAGGACTGGAGCCATCACTGGACTCTGGTCAGGGACTGGAGACATCACTGGACGCTGGTCAGGGACTGGAGCCATCACTGGACTCTGGTCAGGGCTGGAGCCATCACTGGACTCTGGTCAGGGGCTGGAGCCGCCACTGGACTCTGGTCAGGGGCTGGAACCATCACTGGACTCTGGTCAGGACTGGAGCCATCACTGGACTCTGGTCAGGGCTGGAGCCGTCACTGGACTCTGGTCAGGACTGGAGCAATCACTGGACTCTGGTCAGGGGCTGGAGCCATCACTGGACTCTGGTCAGGGGCTGGAGCCATCACTGGACTCTGGTCACGGACTGGAGCCATCACTGGACTCTGGTCAGGGGCTAGAGCCATCACTGGACTCGGACGAAGATATATTCAAGGCATATTCAAGTGCAGAGGGGTCTGCACTTCGAGCTCAAACTCAAACTCTTGGCTAGAGAATGTAGAATGGGAAACTTGTTAACTCAGTCCAAACAGAAGAGATGGCATGGTCCTTTACTTTTACAATTTTGCCAAGACAAGAGACTAAAGTGGATAAGGTTGACTGTGGCAAAGTAGTAGTGGTGTCTTCGTCGACCTAACCAACAGTGAGGAAGAACCACTCAACCTCAGCATATATTCTATATACTGAACCAGAGAACATGTGGTCGCGGTTGTTGGAAATTGCTAGAGCAGATGTTCATCTATCTTTTTATTGCTCCATCTTTTTATATGATGTCCTTGTTCCAGGTAACCAGGTGGTAAAGCTCGAGGAACTCATCTACATAGTCCTCGATCAAGCGGCCATCTTGAAAACAGGTGATTAGGTGATCAGTGGGGTTAATATGGGTGAGGCAAACATTCATCTTGTTTTCAATTTAGGTGGTCTATATTCTAAGGGCAGACAAGGTAATTATGACATCTTTATTGCAGAAGTGAAGAGTGAGAAGTGTGGGAATGCAGCACAGGTTAATCAAATGGCAGTAGATGGTTTCTATGTGACTTAGCTGGCTGGTAACCCAGTATTCTCTGTGCAGGTGAAGGACTGGTGCAGGATGCTGGTGAAACGCGGTGAACATGGGCGGGCAAAGATAAACGGATATGGGCAGACAGATGACAGCTCAGGCAATTCAGATAGGTTCTCAGGTGACTAATTCGGGTAGGTTGTGTACTTGTCAGAGCATGACCAGACACTGAAGTGAAGGGAACGGTGGCAGATAAAGGGTGAGTTGATGAGGGTGAGCAGGTGCAGAGGTTCAGGACTCTGGTGATGATCTGCAACAGGTGTGGTGATGGCTGACTGAGCGCAGGTGGTGAGCAAGAAGGATGCTGGGAAGTGTAGTGCAGATGTGGTGACTGAACTGGTGACATGACAATATGTCTATGTAATAATTTATTTGATGTACATGACTGTACATTATCCCTTACATTTTTGACTCGTTTAAACTTGTTTCTTTGTCTTGCTAGGAATGTTCTTTCTCCACAGAAGCTTTGTCAAAAATTATTTATTTGTGGTTAGTAGCTCTGCAATAAGCCGGGGTCCTGATCAGCCTGTCTGGGTTATTTTGCAATAACAACTGTCATGATGTACATTATCCTTTATTAGTGATCAAATGTTCTTTAAGAATATTATATACGTGTTACTGACAACATTCAAAGTAATGAAGAACACTCACTTGGAACATAAGGGCACGATTGTGTGAAGTATTCTGTTAATAAAATAATAACAATTAGACACACATTAATAAGTACATACACGCATTTTATCACAGAGTCTTCATAAATAAATAAAGCACAAGTTTTTAATTACCATATTTCAGCCTATAATTCTAGTAAATTAACATGATTATGTAATAATACACAATGGTTACAGATTTTTAAATTCAGGTATTTTTACTCGTATTATTCTAAACGCATACCTTTAGATTGAGCGACGACGCCCAGTAAAAAGCATCAGAAACAAAATCACACGAGCAGCCATCCTGATATAAGACACAACACATCACCTCATCTCAGCATATGAAGGAATCATTTTCAATTTATCATCCTCATTTAAACAAAGAAACATATATAATGCTACTGTAATGATGAAATATAATATAGTAGAATCATGTGACTAACCTGCCTCCATTCTTTAAATACTTATATAACGTATTATATAAATTATATAATTTAAAAATGTTTTTCTAATATTTTTATTTATTTTAAATAGAAATAAATGTTTTTAGAGGTGAATATTGTTCACAGATGTGCACGTTTGTGAGGGTAGCTGATCAAAGCTTGGTAATTATTCATCAAGTGAAATAGGCAAAGTTTAAAAGAAGATTTATTCATCATTGTGCAACACAATTTTGATAACACATGCCAAGGCAACTTCCACTGCTTGACTTAATCATGAAAAAGGAGTGAAGGGTTTTGAGCTCTTTGTGACTTCTCTGAATGTTGGATAAAGCGCGGGTATGATCACGGATATGACACGTGAGTGACCGATGGTCATGGAAATGTCAGGTCACGCACTATACTGTATCTCATCTCTTTGAATTTTAAATCTAGATTTATACATACTAGGGGTGTGACGAGATACTTAGCGGACGAGACAAGATGAGACACGAGATTGGGTTCACGAAAACAAGACAAGACCAGATTTTTGCTCAGTATTTTTAAGAAATCCTTGACAATATTCATGACTGGAAAAATAGTCTACAGGTGCATTTTGAAATGTTTTAACTAATCATCTTGTAGCGAATGTCATTTCAGTTCTACTCTCTGAGTATGAATTATCATATGCATGGAAGTACAGCAATACTCAAGAGCTGTTAAAGGTTATGCCCCAATCTCAACTGACTGGCTTCTGTCCTGTGTGATTTACTGGAGTCTCTTCAGATATTACTGTACATGAATTATGAGCTTCACAACTTCTGATTGAGGCTGTGTGTGACCTCCTAATTCAACTTCTTTCCACAAATTGAACATACATTAAAAATGTAATAATCTTTTTAAGTGCAAAAAATGTGTAAACACAATCAAAGTATTCTCAATGTTTAAAATGCAAACAGAGAGCTATTATATGTTGCCTAATTTTGCCCGAATCAGGAGCTCACGTTTACTTTTGCTTTCGATTTGCGATCGCACATACTCGCATGTGTATAGGGAGCGGCGGTGCTGAGAGCGCATTTACAAGATAATACATTTATTTTAATCTACATTTAATTTACACATCGTAGTATTTTGTACCTGAATACTACAGCTAAACCTGAACTTGTCTATTTACTCTATTGTATTTATTTGTGTTATTACTTGTAATTTGTTCATTTGTTCTTGTTTTATTACTGACTGTTAACTGGTTTTATTTAACATTACTTATTAAAATACTTATGTTTGTCATAATTCATTTGAGCTGCATTTTGATTTTTTTAATCTTAATTATTAGCAACACATTATCAGTAAAACTGATTCTTGCTGAATGTCCTCTTGTCATTATTGGATTGCAGCGAGTGACACTTCTAAACTACTATAAACTACATCTTTACACCCTGACTTGAATCGTCCAAACTAAAGTTTAGTTTCATTAGTAAATCCTCCACTGCATGCTCTCAGAGAAACACCACTAACAGCTTCTTCACTAACAAGGCCTTCTTTACGTCACAACAGTTGCTGTTAATCACAAGTGATTGGTATAGTGATTTGCACTAGTAATAGTAATAATTACAAATGTATTCAATTGTCAATTTATTGATATAGTATATTTGATAGACTAAACAATTGCCATCTAATGAAACTCAATGAGCAATAAGTAACTGAGATGTTTTAATGTAATTTAATCTTAATAAACAAACTCACTTGGTTTATTATTTTGTGTTTTTGCAAAGTATGAATGTGACATTTACTCTGATATTATGGTTTTGCAAAAGGAAACACAACATTATTCAAGAACAGTAGCACAAGAGTGATTGGTTTTGTGTCAAGAGTTTTGCAGATATATCACTAGAGAAAGTCATAAACTATATTCAATAAACTGTCATTCCTGTTATAATTGTGCGCTGGTGTAGAGAGCATAAAGATTCAACTCACCTGGAAATTATCAATGAATCAGCCTCACCTTCACAATTCAGCCGTTATCTGCTTTTAAACAGAATAATACATTTTATACACTAAATACATGGCATTGTTGATATGTTTTATTGCTTTATTTATTATTTAACCAATATATTATTCAGTTGAGGAATATTATGCCCTGTCAAAACATTACAGACCAAAAATGTGCTATTAAATATAGATATGAATATTAATACTCACCAGCAGTCTGTGAAGAGAGTCTAGGTGAATAGTATTGTGCTCTGAAAGGATGCTCTATTTATTGCTGAATTATGGCCCTCCCAACCAAATAAGTCTTATCTGATATCTGTAAAATCAACATTAAATGGTGTTTTTGTGAGCTGATATCATGACAGCCCTACAGTTCAAACCTTACGTTGGGGTTTCATATTTCCTCCTACAATATTAGCCTGAGACGACAGCGCTTCTGGCAAAACCGGAGGTGGTCACATCCAGGGTTCTAAATTAACAAATAAAAACTTACTTGCCAGTTTGGCGGTGAAGCATGATGTGTTACACGCATGATACATAAGGCTCTGTTCTCGGTCAAATCCCCTGGCAGTGCTTCCTACATGATGGCACCTCTAAAGAAGAGCTCGGAAGACATGCGATTCAAATGATAGATAGATGATAGATAGATGATAGATAGATGATAGATAGATGATAGATAGATGATAGATAGATGATAGATAGATGATAGATAGATAGATAGATGATAGATAGATGATAGATAGATAGATGGATGGATGGATGGATGGATGGATGGATGGATGGATGGATAGATAGATAGATAGATAGATAGATAGATAGATGATAGATAGATAGATAGATAGATAGATAGATAGATAGATAGATAGATGATAGATAGATAGATAGATAGATAGATAGATAGATAGATAGATGATAGATGGATGGATGGATGGATGGATGGATGGATGGATGGATGGATGGATGGATGGATAGATGGATAGATAGATAGATAGATAGATAGATAGATAGATAGATAGATAGATAGATAGATAAATAAAGGATTATTAGGAACACCTGTTCAATTTCTCATTAATGCAATTATCTAATCAACCAATCACATGGCAGTTGCTTCAGTGCATTTAGGGGTGTGGTCCTGGTCAAGACAATCTCCTGAACTCCAAACTGAATGTCAGAATGGGAAAGAAAGGGATTTAAGCAATTTTGAGCGGGGCATGGTTGTTGGTGCCAGACGGGCCGGTGTGAGTATTTCACAATCTGCTCAGTTACTGGGATTTTCACGCACAACCATTTCTAGGGTTTACAAAGAATGGTGTGAAAAGGAAACACATCCAGTATGCAGCAGTCCTGTGGGAGAAAATGCCTTGTTGATGCTAGAGGTCAGAGGAGAATGGGCCGACTGATTCAAGCTGATAGAAGAGCAACTTTGACTGAAATAACCACTCGTTACAACCGAGGTATGCAGCAAAGCATTTGTGAAGCCACAACACACACAACCTTGAGGCGGATGGGCTACAACAGCAGAAGAGCCCACCGGGTACCACTCATCTCCACTACAAACAGGAAAAAGAGGCTACAATTTGCACGAGCTCACCAAAACTGGACAGTTGAAGACTGGAAAAATGTTGCCTGGTCTGGTGAGTCTGGATTTCTGTTGAGAGCGTTCAGATGGTAGAGTCAGAATTTGGCGTAAACAGAATGAGAACATGGATCCATCATGCCTTGTTCCCACTGTGCAGGCTGGTGGTGGTGGTGTAATGGTGTGAGGGATGTTTTCACTGTGCAGGCTGGTGGTGGTGGTGTAATGGTGTGGGGATGTTTTCACTGTGCAGGCTGGTGGTGGTGGTGTAATGGTGTGGGGATGTTTTCACTGTGCAGGCTGGTGGTGGTGGTGTAATGGTGTGGGGATGTTTTCTGGGCACACTTTAGGCCCCTTAGTGCCAATTGGGCATGGTTTAAATGCCACGGCCTACCTGAGCATTGTTTCTGACCATATCCATCCCTTTATGACCACCATGTTCCCATCCTCTGATGGCTACTTCCAGCAGGATAATGCACCAGGTCACAAAGCTCCAATCATTTCCAATCAAATTGGTTTCTTGAACATGACAATGAGTTCACTGAACTAAAATGGCCCCACAGTCACCAGATCTCAACCCAATAGAGCATCTTTGGGATGTGGTGGAACGGAGCTTCGTGCCCTGGATGTGCATCCCACAAATCTCCATCAACTGCAAGATGCTATCCTATCAATATGGGCCGACATTTCTGAAGAATGCTTTCAGCACCTTGTTGAATCAATGCCACGTAGAATTAAGGAAGTTCTGAAGGCGAAAGGGGTCAAACACAGTATTAGTGTGTGTTCCTAATAATCCTTTAGGTGAGTGTATATATATATATATATATATATATATATATTTTTTTTTTTATGCATGATATGTATGTGTGTGAGTGTATTTCAATGCTTTCAACTTTTAAACTTTCAGTCTCATCTTTGGACCCTGCATTACCTAACAAATTTCTTACCTGGAAAACTTATTTAAACATAACATGACAACAATTTGTGAAATATATCACAAACAAAACAAAACAACTTGAATTGCTTTGACGCTTTAAGACTATAAATGATTAAATGACTTCCTTGGAGTTACCATCATGTCCCCTTGTGGAAGGGCCCTTTGTGAAGGCATCCGGCTGTTTAGCTGCACCCTTTCATTTGGAATACCCCTACCAATGGCGTCCCCTTCCCAAAATGCCCTCAAGGGTGCAAAATGCCGTTTGGAAATTGCCCTGGTGAACTTTTTAAAGATGGCATTCCACCCATGTGTTTCTGGATGCGGTTGTTTCCTGGCCCTGTCTGACTGCCACGGTCATTGCATCAGAGAACCACTTAAACCGCAAGCTGATCTGAGTGTTATAGTGTTATAGCTTTCCCACGGACCAGTCCCCACGGGCCTCCCATTCCTCACATACATCGCGGACTGTGGTGCTCACGGAAGAGTCTGCGGAGTCGTTCGCATGAGGACCCAGCATCTCATTTGGAGCCCTGTGTGAAACCAGATGTCGTTTGTTGCATCGGAGGGTGTGTTTAGTCCTCCGGGATGAAGACTTAGCTGTGCTGCCCCTTCTTGGAGAGTATTTCAGGTGGAGTTAACAGCCATACTTTCCCGTGCTGCGACTGTTGGGCTTAAGTGGAACCCTCCACCCAGTTCTGCACATTCATGGCCGGACGATGGGTGTGGGACATTCTGCAAAGCATTGTCCTGCCCTGGTATCTTTCTTCCCGGAGGTACATGAGGAGGTTACGAAGCCACTTCACTGCGTCCTCTGCTCTCACTGCCCTTGATGGTGGGGCAGCCACGGGTTACGTAGAGATTCCTCAGGTGAAGCATGCAATTGCAGGTCATTTATTCCCACAAAATGCCACCACCTGGCGGAATCGCCTGCAGCTCCCATCCAAGGTCTGTAAGATCTCAGCCATGCTTTCCACCAAGGCTTACAGGGCTGCTGGACCGGCTGCCTCCACCCTGCATGCTATGGCTCTCCTGCAAGTACATCAGGTCCAGGATGTTGCTTCGCCTTCTTGCAAAGGTGTGATGTTGTGGTCTGGATGTGGTGTCCAGACCTGTTTGCACCGCTCCTTCCCCTGGAGGAGGACCGGGTGGAGAATCCTCTGTTCAAAGACTTTTTCTGTTCTGTAACCATATTTTCAAAAAATCAATCTCTGGGTTACATGAGGTGTGGTTTGACAGTGAGTGAAGCTGCGAGGAAGAGCCTCACGGCTGGCTGAGGACCGAGCGCCAGTGTGTCTGGGAACCGGACCAGAATTTTAAATTTTTTCCTGTCTCCACTCTCTCGTCCTGTCACTCTCTGTGTCTCCGTCTCCTGTTTCAAACATTCAAACATCAGAACCAATACACTAAAATGCAATGTATGTGGTCAAAAATGCACAATGATTGAAACAGCCTTTCCAAAATCACTTATATCTGCCGTTACTGACGGTCTTTAATTTTGAAGGTGGATTGAATTGCATGCACAAAGTCTTGAAAACGCATTTGTGCCAATGTTAAATTTACTGAGCAAATACAACCAAAAAGTATTATGTACATTGAGCACACATCCTTTTCATACAAAACTTCATAGTAAGTGTTTTGTATAGAGATTGCCAGTTTATTTACATTGTAATGTAATATACTGACAAGCATGAATTTTAAGTGAATTGAGTGCAATAAAATCAAATGTTGCAACTCATTTCAAATAAGTAAACAGATCAAGCAGACAAAGTATTTGGAGTGTTTTAAGTGTCTTGGTCAGACAAATATTTTATACAATTGTACTTGCCCATAACTTTGTCTCTGCAGTATTTTCAATACTAGGCTATTTCACTCCAAAGACAGAAAGTGGTAAAAAGGTGCAGCTCAATGTTATGGTGATTATGACTTAAAATTGGTCATTTATCATTTTGTAAAAAATAAAAAAATTTGCATATCAAAATCTGTAGTTCTGAGATCAAAACATCCATGCTATTCCTCACGAAACACGTGGCATAATGCAAACAAAGCTAAACACACTTGAAATTTACTGCAGAATTAAAGATCACTGTGCATATCCTGATCACAAGACGACACATTAAACATCTGATTACATGATAAAAGTTCCTGCATAAGCAAGTTCTGTTCACAAGGAATGAATAAACTGATGAAATTGAATGCACTTCATATAAAAGCAGCTGCTAAATGTGCAAATGTAACAATTGCATTAATGGATTCATAAATAGTTATGATTTGTATACATGAAAATGTATCAATGAAACACTTTATAGAGCACCAGACAGATGCTTTACCACCATAAAAAAATAAACATTAATCAACATAGAGATGATGGACTCATGATCTTACATTTTTAAATTGTACATTTTGAAATACCAAATAAACTATTGTGTTGTTTGTGTGTATACATAACTGTTTAATATATATATATATATATATATATATATATATATATATATATATATATATATATATATATATATATATATATATATATCTGAGTATATATATATATGAGCCGGTCTGAGTATTTCACAATCTGCTCAGATACTGGGATTTTCACACACAACCATTTCTAGGGTTTACAAAGAATGGTGTGAAAAGGAAAAACATCCAGTATGCGGCAGTCCTGTGGGAGAAAATGCCTTGTTGATGCTAGAGGTCAGAGGAGAATGGGCCGACTGATTCAAGCTGATAGAAGAGCAACTTTGACTGAAATAACCACTCGTTACAACCGAGGTATGCAGCAAAGCATTTGTGAAGCCACAACACACACAACCTTGAGGCGGATGGGCTACAACAGCAGAAGACCCCACCGGGTACCACTCATCTCCACTACAAATGGGAAAAAGAGGCTACAATTTGCACGAGCTCACCAAAATTGGACAGTTGAAGACTGTAAAAATGTTGCCTGGTCTGATGAGTCTCGATTTCTGTTGAGACGTTCAGATGGGAGAGTCAGAATTTGGCGTAAACAGAATGAGAACATGGATCCATCATGCCTTGCTCCCACTGTGCAGGCTGGTGGTGGTGTAATGGTGTGGGGATGTTTTCACTGTGCAGGCTGGTGGTGGTGGTGTAATGGTGTGGGGATGTTTCCACTGTGCAGGCTGGTGGTGGTGGTGTAATGGTGTGGGGATGTTTTCACTGTGCAGGCTGGTGGTGGTGGTGTAATGGTGTGGGGATGTTTTCACTGTGCAGGCTGGTGGTGGTGGTGTAATGGTGTGGGGATGTTTCACTGTGCAGGCTGGTGGTGGTGGTGTAATGGTGTGGGGGATGTTTTCACTGTGCAGGCTGGTGGTGGTGGTGTAATGGTGTGGGGGATGTTTTCACTGTGCAGGCTGGTGGTGGTGGTGTAATGGTGTGGGGGATGTTTTCTTGGCACACTTTAGGTCCCTTAGTGCCAATTGGGCATGGTTTAAATGCCACGGCCTACCTGAGCATTGTTTCTGACCATGTCCATCCCTTTATGACCACCATGTGCCCATCCTCTGATGGCTACTTCCAGCAGGATAATGCACCATGTCACAAAGCTCCAATCATTTCAAATTGGTTTCTTGAACATGACAATGAGTTCACTGAACTAAAATGGCCCCACAGTCACCAGATCTCAACCCAATAGAGCATCTATATGAAGTGCATTCAATTTCATCAGTTTATTCATTCCTTGTAGAACAGAACTTGCTTATGCAGGAACTTTTATCATGTAATCAGATGTTTAATGTGTGTCGTCTTGTGATCAGGATATGCACAGTGATCTTTAATTCTGCAGTAAATTTCAAGTGTGTTTAGCTTTGTTTGCATTATGCCACGTGTTTGAGGAATAGCATGGATGTTTTGATCTCAGAACTACAGATTTTGATATGCAATTTTTTTTTTTACAAAATAATAAATGACCAATTTTAAGTCATAATCACCATAACATTGAGCTGCACCTTTTTACCACGTTCTGTCTTTGGAGAAATAGCCTAGTATTGAAAATACTGCAGAGACAAAGTTATGGCAAGTACAATTGTATAAAATATTTGTCTGACCAAGACACTTAAAACACTCCAAATACTTTTTCTGCTTGATCTGTTTACTTATTTGAAATGAGTTGCAACATTTGATTTTATTGCACTCAATTCACTTAAAATTCATGCTTGTCAGTATATTACATTACAATGTAAATAAACTGGCAATCTCTATACAAAAACACTTACTATGAAGTTTTGTATGAAAAGGATGTGTGCTCAATGTACATAATACTTTTTGGTTGTATTTGCTCAGTAAATTTAACATTGGCACAAATGCGTTTTCAAGACTTTGTGCATGCAATTCAATCCACCTTCAAAATTAAAGACCGTCAGTAACGGCAGATATAAGTGATTTTGGAAAGGCTGTTTCAATCATTGTGCATTTTTGACCACATACATTGCATTTTAGTGTATTGGTTCTGATGTTTGAATGTTTGAAACAGGAGACGGAGACACAGAGAGTGACAGGACGAGAGAGTGGAGACAGGAAAAAATTTAAAATTCTGGTCCGGTTCCCAGACACACTGGCGCTCGGTCCTCAGCCAGCCGTGAGGCTCTTCCTCGCAGCTTCACTCACTGTCAAACCACACCTCATGTAACCCAGAGATTGATTTTTTGAAAATGTGGTTACAGAACAGAAAAAGTCTTTGAACAGAGGATTCTCCACCCGGTCCTCCTCCAGGGAAGGAGCGGTGCAAACAGGTCTGGACACCACATCCAGACCACAACATCACACCTTTGCAAGAAGGTGAAGCAACATCCTGGACCTAATGTACTTGCAGGAGAGCCATAGCATGCAGGGTGGAGGCAGCCGGTCCAGCAGCCCTGTAAGCCTTGGTGGAAAGCATGGCTGAGATCTTACAGACCTTGGATGGGAGCTGCAGGCGATTCCGCCAGGTGGTGGCATTTGTGGGAATAAATGACCTGCAATTGCATGCTTCACCTGAGGAATCTCTACGTAACCCGTGGCTGCCCACCATCAAGGGCAGTGAGAGCAGAGGACGCAGTGAAGTGGCTTTCGTAACCTCCTCATGTACCTCCGGGAAGAAAGATACCAGGGCAGGACAATGCTTTGCAGAATGTCCCACACCCATCGTCCGGCCATGAATGTGCAGAACTGGGTGGAGGGTTCCACTTAAGCCCAACAGTCGCAGCAGCACGGGAAAGTATGGCTGTTAACTCAACCTGAAATACTCTCCAAGAAGGGGCAGCACAGCTAAGTCTTCATCCCCGGAGGACTAAACACACCCTCCGATGCAACAAACGACATCTGGTTTCCACAGGCTCCAAATGAGATGCTGGGTCCCTCATGCGAAGGACCCGCAGACTCTTCCGTGAGCACCACAGTCCATGTATGTGAGGAATGGAGGCCCGTGGGGACTGGTCTGGTGGGAAAGCTATAACACTATAACACTCAGATCAGCTTGCGGTTTAAGTGGTTCTCTGATGCAATGACCGTGGCAGTCAGACAGGGCCAGGAAACAACCGCATCCAGAAACACATGGGTGGAATGCCATCTTTAAAAGTTCACCAGGGCAATTTCCAAACGGCATTTTTGCACCCTTGAGGGCATTTTGGGAAGGGGACGCCATTGGTAGGGGTATTCCAAATGAAAGGGTGCAGCTAAACAGCCGGATGCCTTCACAAAGGGCCCTTCCACAAGGGGACATGCGATGGTAACTCCAAGGAAGTCATTTAATCATTTATAGTCTTAAAGCGTCAAAGCAATTCAAGTTGTTTTGTTTTGTTTGTGATATATTTCACAAATTGTTGTCATGTTATGTTTAAATAAGTTTTCCAGGTAAGAAATTTGTTAGGTAATGCAGATGAGACTGAAAGTTTAAAAGTTGAAAGCATTGAAATACACTCACACACATACATATCATGCATAAAAAAATAAAAATAAAAAAATATATATATATGTATATATATACACTCCCCTAAAGGATTATTAGGAACACTAATACTGTGTTTGACCCTTTCGCCTTCAGAACTGCCTTAATTCTACATGGCATTGATTCAACAAGGTGCTGAAAGCATTCTTTAGAAATGTTGGCCCATATTGATAGGATAGCATCTTGCAGTTGATGGAGATTTGTTAGATGCACATCCAGGGCACGGCTCCCGTTCCACCACATCCCAAAGATGCTCTATTGGGTTGAGATCTGGTGACTGTGAGGCCATTTTAGTTGAACATTGTCATGTTCAAGAAACCAATTTGAAATGATTGGAGCTTTGTGACATGGTGCATTATCCTGCTGGAAGTAGCCATCAGAGGATGGGCAACATGGTGGTCATAAAGGGATGGACATGGTCAGAAACAATGCTCAGGTAGGCCGTGGCATTTAAACCATGCCCAATTGGCACTAAGGGGCCTAAAGTGTGCCAAGAAAATATCCCCACACCATTACACCACCACCACCAGCCTGCACAGTGAAAACATCCCACACCATTACACCACCACCACCAGCCTGCACAGTGAAAACATCCCCACACCATTACACCACCACCACCAGCCTGCACAGTGAAAACATCCCCACACCATTACACCACCACCACCAGCCTGCACAGTGAAAACATCCCCACACCATTACACCACCACCACCAGCCTGCACAGTGGGAACAAGGCATGATGGATCCATGTTCTCATTCTGTTTATGCCAAATTCTGACTCTCCCATCTGAACGTCTCAACAGAAATCCAGACTCATCAGACCAGGCAACATTTTCCAGTCTTCAACTGTCCAGTTTTGGTGAGCTCTATTTGTAGTGGAGATGAGTGGTACCCGGTGGGGTCTTCTGCTGTTGTTTTGATTTATTTGATATATCTCTATTTGATATATTTTCTTTGTTATCTATACTGCTAAATATAACTTACTCATCACCATATATTGTTTAATATAGCCTATCAAGTTAAATTTGACATCACTAGCTTTTAATCTAAATCACTACCACGTGTTAGCTTTTCGCTAGCCTGGTAGCTTTCCATCCGGCACCCGGGTCTCCTGTTTTCTGAGTTCATTAGACAACTGTGGTGAGTTGGATTATTAAATAGACTCCATCAAACAAAGTAAGTGGAGTAAGTTGTGTGGTAAGTTTTGGATTCATCAACAAATACGGTAAGCCATGTCTTCTTCTCCTGTCAGTGTCACTTGCACTGCATGCTACATGTTTAGCATATCTATCTCCGTTGGCGAACAGGGCTTCACATGTGTTAAATGTAAGGAATTAATCAGGCTGACGGAGAAGATTTCAGATTTAGAGACACGCATCCAGACTTTATGTGAGAGTAGTGAGAATGTAACAGCTTTAGATACTACTTTGGATGCCACTAGCTTAGTGAACACTCATTGTTTGGTTCGGCTGAGCCCTTGCAGCAGGGCAATTGGGTGACTGTGAGACAGCATATTCGCGGATCTAAAAACCACTCTGCCGTTCGATTAGAACATCAAACAGGTTCTCCCCACTCAGTGATGCACCCACTGAGGATCCTGTTGAAAGTGCCTAGTTATTGGCGATTCTATTACACGGAACGTGAAAATAGAGACACCAGCCACCATAGTCACATGTTTACCAGGAGCCAGAGCGCCTGACATCAAAGCAAATTTAAAAGTGCTGGCTAAAGCTAATCGTAAATTCTCTAAGATTATTATTCACGTCGGCACTAATGATGTTCGACCGTCAGTCGGAGATCACCAAAATTAACATTAAAGAGGTGTAAACTCGCAAGTACAATGTCACCGGCAGTCTGTTTATCTGGCCCCTCCTGTTAAAAGGAGTGATGAAATAGTTAGCAGATTATCATCACTCAATGGCTGGTTGTCTAAGTGGTGTCATAAAATAACATAGGGTTCATAGACAATTGGAAAAGTTTTTGGGGCAGACCCGACCTGTTAAAGATAGGACGGAATTCATCCTACCGGGCTGGTGCTGCTCTTCTCTCTAGTAATTTGGCACATAATCTTAGAGCTAAACCTTGACTCACTGGGGCCCAGGTCAGGAAGCAGACAAACTGGCTAAACCAACCGTCTGCTAGCTGTCTCACGTCACCAGAGTCAGCTAAATCCAATGACATAGAGACGCTTTCACCTAGATATTATCACATAGAGACTGTGTCTGTTCCCGAATCAGTAAATACAAAAACCATCAAAACCATTCAACAGTAAAAATTTAATTGATGTCCAACAAATAAACAACAGATATAATACGGATGAACAATTGATAAATCTCGGGTTGCTGAATATTCGATCCCTTTACGCCAAAAATGCTTATTGTTAATGATATGATTATAGATCATAACTTAGATGTGCTGTGTTTGACAGAAACCTGGCTAAAACCTGACGACTACATTACTTTAAATGAGTCCACTCCCCAAGATTATTGTTATAAACACGAGCGCGTCTGAAAGGAAAAGGGGAGGTGTTGCTGTAATTTATAATGATATCTTCAGTATTACTCAGAAGTCTACTTCAAATATAATTCCTTTGAAGTTTTGGTGCTTTATGTAACGTTGTAGTGTAAATGATAAATCCCGCTTGACATTTGTGTTGGCTACTGTATACAGGCCACCAGGGCACAATACAGACTTTATCAAAGAATTTGCTGGTTTTCTATCAGAGTTAGTACTGGCTGCAGATAAAGTACTAATTGTTGGTGATTTTAATATCCATGTTGACAATGAAAAAGACGATTGGGATTGGCATTTAAAGACATTCTAAACTCTATTGGAGTTAGACAACACGATCGGGACCCACTCATCGCCTTAATCATACTTTAGATCTAATACTGTCACATGGACTAAATGTTGATACCATTAAAATTCTGCAGCAGAGCGATGACATCTCAGATCATTACCTAATATCATGTATACTTAATTTAGCTAAAGCTGCAAAGCCATCCCGCTCAAATATGGCAGGACTATAACCGCTGCGACTAAAGATTGCTTTATACATAATCTTCCTCATCAGTTCCATCTCCTCAGCATTACAGATAGCCAAGAGGAACTTGATGTTGCAACAGAAACTACTGACTCTCTCTTTACTAGCACTTTAGACATAGTTGCTCCTCGGCGCTTAAAGAAGATTAAAGCAAATAATCACTTGTGCATTAGTACAGGCACACTAAGACCCTTAAAACAGCAGCCAGAAAAATGGAGCACAGCTGGAAGAAACAAAACTGGAGGTTTTTCGCAATTTGTGGAAAGAGAGCATGATTGCATACAGAAAGGCCATAAAACTGCTAGATCTGCTTATTTCTCAACTCTTTTAGAAGAAAACAAACACAACCCTAGGTATTTATTCGATACAGTGGCTAAATTAACAAAGGATAAAGCTTCAACTTCTGACGCTTGTAAACAACACAGCAGTAATGACTTTATGAACTTCTTTACTAGTAAGATTGATAACATTAGGAATAAAATTATAACCATGCAGCCGTCTACTACAGTATCACTTCAGACAGAACATTGTAGTCTCACTGAGGAAAAATTACACTCATTCACTGCTATAGGAGGAGAAGAATTGGCAAACTTGTTAAATCATCAAAATCAACAACATGTATGCTTGACCCTATACCGACTAGGCTATTAAAAGAGATGCTTCCAGAGGTCATAGATCCTCTGCTTAATATTATTAATTCATCCTTGACATTAGGATATGTACCAAAACTTTTAAGTTGGCTGTAATTAAACCACTTATTAAAAACCGCAACTTGATCCTAAAGAATTAGTCAATTACAGACCAATCTCGAATCTACCGCTTTCTATCAAAAATATTAGAAAAGGCAGTGTCTTCACAATTATGTTCCTTTTAGAAAGAAATGGTATATGTGAGGATTTCCAGTCAGGATTTAGACCGTATCATAGTACTGAGACTGCTCTAATTAGAGTTACAAATGATTTACTCTTATCATCTGATCGTGGTTGTATCTCTCATTAGTGTTACTCGATCTTAGCGCTGCATTCGATACTATCGATCACAATATTCTTTTGAATAGACTGAAAATTATGTTGGCATTAGTGGAACTGCATTGGCATGGTTTAAATCTTACTTATCTGACCGTTATCAGTTTGTAGCTGTTGGAGAGGTTTTGGACTGTAAGGTTCTGATTGGCTAATGAATGAGTGAACCCCCCTGGGTGCCGGTCAGAGCACCAATAACGAGGAGACAGGTGATCAGCTTAACACTGTATATTGAAGGTAGAGGTATGGAATACAGATGAACATCCAATGATGTAAATAGTCTGGAAAATAATAAGTACAATAAAGATAATGAATAAACTATAACATTTTAACAATAATAAGTGTTCACTGATACATGATGGAAAATAAGGATTCCTAATTACCATCAGTAACATTCCTCTACTAAATATCCAGTTACACAAATGGAAATAAGGGATCTTTACAGGAAATGCTTTTCATAAACAACATAATGACCATATATGGACATCCCTTTAGCGCATATGAGCAGCATTCAAACAAACGAAACGTTAAATCTCTTGTTCAATATTGTAATAGTTTAACAGATAAAGATTGCCTCATTAAGATATCATTAATAACCTGTAACACTGATCTGCATTATCACAAAATGAAACCACAAGTGAAATAATAATGCATATCTGAATAACACAAGACGATTGCTACAGGACATGTCTGGGCATGCACATATAACACGGACGCATATAACTCTATTCAGAGCACTGTTAATACTAAATATAATCTGAGAAGCTTACTTTGAGTTCAGTGACTAACATCACAATGTTACATCAGCCGAAATCGCCACAAACAAACAGGAATGAACCTATTTACAGCTGACAGCTCGCACCGATCACACAGACATAGCGGACAGCAGCAACACAACTAACTATGCTGTTCACTGGTGGAATATTACCGCGACTCCGGTTTCATAATAAAAGTCCCAACTAAATGAGCCTTTAATACAGCCGCCCCCAAAGATGTGGAGCATCTTTGCTTCTATGAAAGGCGATAGAACTAATCAGGGCTGGGGGCATTAGGTCCATCTTTTGGTAAGGCCGGCAGGATAACAAGGCGGGCTACCGGTCTAGTGTAAACTTGGCCCTTTATCTCCACATCAGCAGACCTGATATGACCATCCAGGCTTAGGTGTGTCTTGACGACTTTTCCCACAGGCCATAAGCTCCGAGGAAGTTGGGGATCTACGATCAGGACAAATGTTTTCTCCTTTAAGTCAGGTGGAGAGGCTTGCCATTTCTGCCGAGTTTGAAGGCTAGGAAGATAGTCCCTTATGAACCTGGCCCAGAATCGGTCCGCTAAGACCTGGGAATGTCTCCAGGGCCGACGACTCAACATCTCTGATTCGGGGTAAATAACTTGAGGCAGAGATCCATCTGGCCGCCCCATGAGGAGACTATTTGGCGCCACCGGTCCGGGTCTGCCACGCCTGTCTACACATATCCCAATGGCTTCGAGTTCAGGATGGCCTCTACTTCCAGCAAGATGGTCATTAACACTTCCTCTGGAACTGACTGTGAACTCAAAACAGTGTACAGGGCTGATTTAACGGATCTCACCTCTCTCTCCCAAACTCCACCAAAGTGGGGGGCCGACGGGGGATTAAAGTGGAAGTGGATCCTCTGGCGGGCAAGCTGACTCTGTATGTCAGGAACCAAGGCGGCATAAGCTTCCCGTAACTCCCTTTCCCCACCGCGAAAGTTCGTTCCTCGATCCGACCATAACTCTGCTGGTGTTCCTCTCCTCGCAACAAACCTCCTAAGGGCCATGAGGAAGGAGTCTGTACTCATGCTGGGGAGTAAGTCTAAATGGATAGCTCTCGTGGTCAAACATTTAAAGAGGATACCCCAACGCTTCTCTGTACGCCGTCCTATCTTGACCAGTAGGGGTCCAAAGCAGTCTACTCCACAGGAATGGAAGGCAGGTTTGTAGAGTCGAAGGCGAGCAGAGGGTAAATCTGCCATCTTAGGGATTGTCGGCTGTGCCTCCACCGCTGACATTCTGAGCAGCTATGTTGAAATCGGCGAACAGCTACCACGAAGAACCCAGTAGTATCGCCAGATTTCCCAAACAATCGTTCTGATCCAGAATGGTGTAACTGATGGTCATAATGTTGAATGATTAAACGGGTGACCGGGTGATTAGGATCCAGGACCAGAGGATGTAAAACGGAATCCTCAATGCCTGAAAGTCTCCTCAAACGACCTCCTACCCTGATCAGACCAGTGGACGGATCCATTTCAGGGGCTAGAGTTACCAGTCGACTTCCGGACCTGACCGGCTTTCCATTCCCTAACTGTACATAATCCTCAGGGAAGGATTCCTGCTGCACCCGTTTGAGGATATGGAGCTCAGCCTGGCGGTAGTCCTCAGCCTGTGGAGAAGTCCCTGGAGCAAGGGTAGCTCTAAGGTCTTGGGCCGTTATGTCCAACAGTTCCTGCCAGGTGTTGTAATTCCATCTGGTGTTAGGAGGTAAGGTATTAATCCCACAGAAGACAGATTTCCGCAGTTCGACCTGGTCTGCCAGGGTTTCACTTTTAGGTATTACTGGCCACTCCATGGGATCCTGGAGGAGAAAAGAGGGTCCTTGAGACCATCGATTCGGTTCAGTAAGGTATTGGAGAGGTTTCCCTTTTGTGAGGTCGTCGGCAGGGTTGTCTGCAGAGCTGACATAATGCCAAGAACACTTATCCGTCAGCTCCTGGATCTCTGCGATTCTGTTTCCTACGAAGACTTTGTATCGACAGGACTCCGAATTCAGCCACTGGAGGACTGTGGTAGAATCTGTCCACAAGGAAATAGACTTGATACCTAGGGTCAACTCATTCTCCAGTAACTTTGCCAACTGTGCTGCGACTAGACTTCCGCAGAGTTCCAGTCTAGGAATGGAGTGAACTCGTTTTGGAGTGACACGGAGCGTGCTATAATGAAGGACAGATAGGTCTGACCTTCCTGGTCAGTGGCACGGAGGTAAGCCACTGCTCCATATGCCTGCTCAGAGGCATCTGAGAAGATATGTACCTCATGAATAGCACCATCCATCCTGACTTCAGGGGGTACATAAGGCCGGGGAAAGGTGATACAAGGAAGGTATCGGAGTTCCTCCTCCCATGCATTCCAAGACTGGAGGAGCTCAGGTGGTAGGTTGGGGTCGTCCCACCCTCTCTCCTTGTTCCACAGTTGCTTAATGATGACCTTCGCCGAGTCGATATGGTAGAAGCCATCCCAGAGGGTCGATTGGGTAGCTAGGACCTTATAGATGTTTCTCAAAGTGGGAGTGTTATATACCACAGGTCGATGTTTGTATACTAACGTGTCTGACTGCCAGTTCCAGCTCAGACCCAGAGTTGACTCAGGGATGTCTGACTTCTCCGCGCCAACCACAGTTCCACACTCGCAGATCGGGCATTGGTTGGTAGGTGACTCACCACATTAGGATCATTACAGGCCCACTGGCGAATATCAAATCCAGCACCAAAAAGGATATTCCGTAGTCGATCAATCAAGCTTCGTGCTGCAGCAGCAGTGGCAGGCTCTGCAGGCAGTTATCGACATAAAAACATCTCTCCACTGAAAACCGAATCGCCTCATCTGTCTGGGGGTGTTGTCGTACCTGGCGTTGCAGTGCGTAGGTAGCACAGCATGGACTGGAAGTCGTGCCGAAAGGTAATACCTGCCACTCGAGTGTCTTGGGTGCCTCATCCATCTTCAGGTCCCGCCAAAGGAAACGAAGTAGAGGACGGTCTTCAGGGAGAAGACGAACCTGGTGGAACATCGCCCTGATATCCCCACTCACTGCCACATGATGCTCTCTAAAGCGGATAAGGACGCCCAACAGCGAAGCCCCAAGGGTGGGCCCTGGCAACAGGTACTGATTGAGGCTTTGTCCTTGGTACTGATGAGAACAGTTAAAGACAACACGGAACTTTCCATTGTGGCTAACAACGTGGTGAGGAATGTACCAGCATTCAGCTGAATCAGGTAAAGGGTCAGACACTTCCCGAACTGCTCCTGTCTCAATGAGTTTCCTCATTTTATAGATCTCAGCCTTTTCAGGGTCCTTCAGTAAGCGCCTCTCAACACTGCGAAGGGTGGGCAGGACTGACTCTTTAGGCGCATTCAACAAAGGCATGTCCTTTCGCCGTAGGAGGGGAGTAGCCAGCCGGTGGATTCCCTCAGTTTCTAAGGTGAGAGTCTTAATTTCAAGCAGCCGAAGAGCCTCCTGATCCTGCTTAGAGCGGGTTACCTCTTTGCCCTCCCAATGAGGAACCGTATCCAACTGCCACAGTCGTTGAACATTCTGGAAGAGTTCATCCTGGATTGGAGCCATGGAGGTTAACAGACATTGCCGTGCAACAGGAGGCCGCCCCATGGTAGGTATAGGACCCTCCCATCCTAGGCACGTATGAATTGCAGCTGGCGCACCCAGGCCGCCCCATCGAACAGGCTCGGTTGGAGTTATGAGATGGGGCTGATCGGAACCGATGAGAAGTAAAGGCTGGACTTCCGCAAGTGTCGGGATAGGGAGACCCCGCAGATGTCTATACTTCTGTTGTAGCTGTTTGACAGGGTAAGACTGGCTTGACAGGTTAAGACGGTCTGAGGTAAAAGCATGATGGATCTTATAACTGGTTTGTGGTTTACAGAGGGGAGAGATCCGGAAGGATATGGAGGAACCATGAAGGACCTGAGTATCATCTTTTACTGTCCGCAATGGAAGATCTTCAGGGACACCCTGGATGCCCAAAGCCTTAACGGCAGTAGAGAGCAGAATAGTCCTCTCTGAGCCATCATCAAGAAGAGCGAATGTGTCCAAGGTGCGATCTTCATAATGCAAATTTACAGGAACCACTTTGAGCATCACTCGACCTCCGACAGAGGGTTTATCCAGGAAGAACCGATCTGGAGATGAATTAGTCAGGCAGCTCTTCTCCATATTAGCTGAATCCTCCCTCTGGGATGGACTAACATTCACCTCATGAAGAGGTCGGAGATGGGTACCTTGGCAGAGGTTGCAGGGCTTTTTCAGATCACATCGAGCGGCATGGTGTGCTCTGGCGCAGCGCCAACAACGGTTGTTACTACGAATCCAGGTCCTGACCTGGTCGGAGGTAAGCTTAGCAAAGGATGCACACTGGCTCAGGTAATGCTCAGTCTGATCACAGAAAGGACAAAAGCGTTTCCCTTTAGGAGGCTTAGTTTGTGGAACGGCACCTTTCCAAGAGACGGTAGTCCCACTCTGTGATTCTCCAACACCATGCAGGATGGTCACAGTTCTCTTCCAGAGTCTGACTTGAGATGCGAGACTTTAGACATTGGTTCAGCATCGTAGCTGTGGCACCAGGTTTCGTGAGCGGAGCCAGTTCGAAAGGTCAACCAGATTAGGTTACACCAGGTTGGCGGAACATATGGCGTCTGAACTCAGCACGCTGCTCAGGGGGAAGCTTACACAGAAGGCGTGCAACATGGGACCCGCAACTCAACTCCAGTTCACCGTCACGTCCCAGAGTTCTTAGAAGGCCCACTAGTGACTGCACCTGGAGAGCAAACCTCTGAAAGGCGGAGATGTCACCTCGCTTTATGTCAGGACTCTCAAGAACCATGGCAATCCTCCTTAAAGCTAACTGATGCGGTTGGCCGAATTTTTCATGGAGTGCAGCCATTGTATCAGTGAATGGAGTAGGTGAGTTCAGATAAGCATCAGCTATCATTCTAGCCTCCTCAAGTTTAAGATGATCAACTAAGATCTGGTATTTGAAAAGTTCAGTCCCGTCTGGAGGAAGCAGGTTCTCCAAAGCTATCCGGAGTCGAGCAAACTCTCCTGGATCAGGCCGGCAGAACTTAGGAATCGTAGGGGCAGGTCCTCTGTACACATATTCAGACCCAGAATAAGGTGCTACAGGTCGTAGACTGGGCTCTGCCTTCTGTGCTAAGGTTGGAGGACTCAAACAAGCAGGAACTGAACTGAATCGTAAGGAGAGAGGCTCTGTGGTGCGGTTCACAGGTAAGTGCATGGCCGCAGGTGTTAGTAACTCTTGTAGCTCTTTAGGGGTCGGAGGGGGAGGGAGTCCCCAAGCATCTGGAACATAAGGCTGAGGAGGGCATGACTGAGTAGCTGCAAAAACTGAATGATACTTTCTAGTCTCTGGTGCCACAGGTTGGTAAGTCATGGAACCGGTGTCAGATAATGCAAGGGCACCTATCCGAGTCTTTAGGTCAACATCGGGCTCCGGCCACGGCGGTGGGGGAAGATCAGCTAAGTTGCCATTTTCAGCTTGACTTGTGGAATTATACTGCCTTCTAGGGAACTGGATAACTGCAAAACCGACGGCTGTGCTGGAGATATGTTCTGGATTCTAGCTTGACTTAGGTCGGCTCAAGAGACTGAGCCACTTGAACTAACTCTCTGAATTCTGCACGGACTTCTCTCAACTCCTCAAGTCTACCTGGAAAGCATGATGGGTCTGCATTAGTTGTGCATGCTCCACACGTCAAATGCTGTGGCTGGCTGTCATGTGAAGTAGTGAAATCAACTGCTTGAGTTGAAGGAAAGGATGGCTGTGTGAGCAGCAGGCTGTGTAAGCTCATAACTCGAGGACCTAATCTGTGAGTCATCAGAACATACAAGGTCACCACCAGAGGGTAGTGAAAGGTTGGAAGGATACAGGAGGAGTCCGGTGGACAGGTGCCTCCCAGGTGAGTGGAACAACATGCTCAGCGACAGGTCTCCTTTGAGTATATTGTACTTCATACTGCTGTAGGTAAGCTGGTGGACGGATATGGCGCTTGGGCGAGCTCTCCAATAAACTCCTCATCAGATTCCATAACGTCAGAAGGGAATACTCATCCGGCTTGAAGGACCAGTTTGTTGGAGAGGTTTTGGACTGTAAGGTTCTGATTGGCTAATGAATGAGTGAACCCCCCTGGGTGCCGGTCAGAGCACCAATAACGAGGAGACAGGTGATCAGTTTAACACTGTATATTGAAGGTAGAGGTATGGAATACAGATGAACATCCAATGATGTAAATAGTCTGGAAAATAATAAGTACAATAAAGATAATGAATAAACTATAACATTTTAACAATAATAAGTGTTCACTGATACATGATGGAAAATAAGGATTCCTAATTACCATCAGTAACATTCCTCTACTAAATATCCAGTTACACAAATGGAAATAAGGGATCTTTACAGGAAATGCTTTTCATAAACAACATAATGACCATATATGGACATCCCTTTAGCGCATATGAGCAGCATTCAAACAAAGCGAACGTTAAATCTCTTGTTCAATATTGTAATAGTTTAACAGATAAAGATTGCCTCATTAAGATATCATTAATAACCTGTAACACTGATCTGCATTATCACAAAATGAAACCACAAGTGAAATAATAATGCATATCTGAATAACACAAGACGATTGCTACAGGACATGTCTGGGCATGCACATATAACACGGACGCATATAACTCTATTCAGAGCACTGTTAATACTAAATATAATCTGAGAAGCTTACTTTGAGTTCAGTGACTAACATCACAATGTTACATCAGCGAAATCGCCACAAACAAACAGGAATGAACCTATTTACAGCTGACAGCTCGCACCGATCACACAGACATAGCGGACAGCAGCAACACAACTAACTATGCTGTTCACTGGTGGAATATTACCGCGACTCGGTTTCATAATAAAAGTCCCAACTAAATGAGCCTTTAATACAGTAGCAGTAAATGAAGAGATGTCACACGATCACAAGTTCAGTATGGAGTACCACAAGGCTCAGTGTTAGGACCGTTGCTTTTCACCCTGTATATGCTACCACTGGGAGATATCATTAGGAAGCATGGCGTTAGTTTTCATTGTTATGCTGATGATACTCAGCTCTATATTTCTTCGCGCACTGACGAAACTTACCAATTCACAAGATTAACGGAATGCATAGCTAATATTAAAAATTGGATAAATAGTAATTTCCTGCAACTTTCCTGACATCACTAGCTTTTAATCTAAATCACTACCACGTGTTAGCTTTTCGCTAGCCTGGTAGCTTTCCATCCCACCCGGGTCTCCTGTTTTCTGAGTTCATTAGACAACTGTGGTGAGTTGGATTATTAAATAGACTCCATCAAACAAAGTAAGTGGAGTAAGTTGTGTGGTAAGTTTTGGATTCATCAACAAATACGGTAAGCCATGTCTTCTTCTCCTGTCAGTGTCACTTGCACTGCATGCTACATGTTTAGCATATCTATCTCCGTTGTGAACAGGGCTTCACATGTGTTAAATGTAAGGAATTAATCAGGCTGACGGAGAAGATTTCAGATTTAGA
Organism: Gobiocypris rarus; assembly: GCA_023029165.1. Classification (NCBI taxonomy): domain Eukaryota; kingdom Metazoa; phylum Chordata; class Actinopteri; order Cypriniformes; family Gobionidae; genus Gobiocypris; species Gobiocypris rarus. The sequence goes on along the minus strand of CM040919.1, from coordinate 1,264,417 downwards.
GACACGCATCCAGACTTTATGTGAGAGTAGTGAGAATGGTACAGCTTTAGATACTCTTTTGGATGCGACTAGCTTTGTGAACACTCATTGTTTGGTTCGGCTGAGCCCTTGCAGCAGGGCAATTGGGTGACTGTGAGACAGCATATTCGCGGATCTAAAAACCACTCTGCCGTTCGATTAGAACATCAAACAGGTTCTCCCCACTCAGTGATGCACCCACTGAGGATCCTGTTGAAAGTGCCCTAGTTATTGGCGATTCTATTACACGGGCGTGAAAATAGAGACACCAGCCACCATAGTCACATGTTTACCAGGAGCCAGAGCGCCTGACATCAAAGCAAATTTAAAAGTGCTGGCTAAAGCTAATCGTAAATTCTCTAAGATTATTATTCATCGGCACTAATGATGTTAAACCGTCAGTCGGAGATCACCAAAATTAACATTAAAGAGGTGTGTAAACTGCAAGTACAATGTCACGGCAGTCTGTTTATCTGGCCCCCTCCCTGTTAAAAGGAGTGATGAAATAGTTAGCAGATTATCATCACTCAATGGCTGGTGTCTAAGTGGTGTCCATAAAATAACATAGGGTTCATAGACAATTGGAAAAGTTTTTGGGGCAGACCCGACCTGTTGAAGATAGGCGGCATTCATCCTACCGGGCTGGTGCTGCTCTTCTCTCTAGTAATTTGGCACATAATCTTAGAGCTAAACCTTGACTCACTGGGGCCCAGGTCAGGAAGCAGACAAACTGGCTAAACCAACCGTCTGCTAGCTGTCTCACGTCACCAGAGTCAGCTAAATCCCAGCACATAGACGCTTTCACCTAGATATTATCACATAGAGACTGTGTCTGTTCCCCGAATCAGTAAATACAAAAAACCATCAAAACCATTCAACAGTAAAAATTTAATTGATGTCCAACAAATAAACAACAGATATAATACGGATGAACAATTGATAAATCTCGGGTTGCTGAATATTCGATCCCTTTCGCCAAAAATGCTTATTGTTAATGATATGATTATAGATCATAACTTAGATGTGCTGTGTTTGACAGAAACCTGGCTAAAACCTGGCGACTACATTACTTTAAATGAGTCCACTCCCCAAGATTATTGTTATAAACACGAGCCGCGTCTGAAAGGAAAAGGGGAGGTGTTGCTGTAATTTATAATGATATCTTCAGTATTACTCAGAAGTCTTCAAATATAATTCCTTTGAAGTTTTGGTGCTTTATGTAACGTTGTGTAGTGTAAATGATAAATCCCGTTTGACATTTGTGTTGGCTACTGTATACAGGCCACCAGGGCACAATACAGACTTTATCAAAGAATTTGCTGGTTTTCTATCAGAGTTAGTACTGGCTGCAGATAAAGTACTAATTGTTGGTGATTTTAATATCCATGTTGACAATGAAAAAGACGCATTGGGATTGGCATTTAAAGACATTCTAAACTCTATTGGAGTTAGACAACACGTGTCGGGACCCACTCATCGCCTTAATCATATTTTAGATCTAATACTGTCACATGGACTAAATGTTGATACCATTAAAATTCTGCAGCAGAGCGATGACATCTCAGATCATTACCTAATATCATGTATACTTAATTTAGCTAAAGCTGCAAAGCCATCCTCGCTTCAAATATGGCAGGACTATAACTGCTGCGACTAAAGATTGCTTTATACATAATCTTCCTCATCAGTTCCATCTCCTCAGCATTACAGATAGCCAAGAGGAACTTGATGTTGCAACAGAAACTACTGACTCTCTCTTTACTAGCACTTTAGACATAGTTGCTCCTCGGCGCTTAAAGAAGATTAAAGCAAATAATCCAACGCGTGGTACAACGAGCACACTCGGGCCCTTAAAACAGCAGCCAGAAAAATGGAGCGCAGCTGGAAGAAAACAAAACTGGAGGTTTTTAATTTGTGGAAAGAGAGCATGATTGCATACAGAAAGGCCAATAAAAACTGCTAGATCTGCTTATTTCTCAACTCTTTTAGAAGAAAACAAACACAACCCTAGGTATTTATTCGATACAGTGGCTAAATTAACAAAGGATAAAGCTTCAACTTCTGACATTTGTAAACAACACAGCAGTAATGACTTTATGAACTTCTTTACTAGTAAGATTGATAACATTAGGAATAAAATTATAACCATGCAGCCGTCTACTACAGTATCACTTCAGACAGAACATTGTAGTCTCACTGAGGAAAAATTACACTCATTCACTGCTATAGGAGGAGAAGAATTGGCTAAACTTGTCAAATCATCAAAATCAACAACATGTATGCTTGACCCTATACCGACTAGGCTATTAAAAGAGATGCTTCCAGAGGTCATAGATCCTCTGCTTAATATTATTAATTCATCCTTGACATTAGGATATGTACCAAAACTTTTAAGTTGGCTGTAATTAAACCACTTATTAAAAACCGCAACTTGATCCTAAAGAATTAGTCAATTACAGACCAATCTCGAATCTACCGTTTCTATCAAAAATATTAGAAAAGGCAGTGTCTTCACAATTATGTTCCTTTTAGAAAGAAATGGTATATGTGAGGATTTCCAGTCAGGATTTAGACCGTATCATAGTACTGAGACTGCTCTAATTAGAGTTACAAATGATTTACTCTTATCATCTGATCGTGGTTGTATCTCTCTATTAGTGTTACTCATCTTAGCGCTGCATTCGATACTATCGATCACAATATTCTTTTGAATAGACTCGAAAATTATGTTGGCATTAGTGGAACTGCATTGGCATGGTTTAAATCTTACTTATCTGACCGTTATCAGTTTGTAGCAGTAAATGAAGAGATGTCACACCGATCACAAGTTCAGTATGGAGTACCGAGGCTCAGTGTTAGGACCGTTGCTTTTCACCCTGTATATGCTACCACTGGGAGATATCATTAGGAAGCATGGCGTTAGTTTTCATTGTTATGCTGATGATACTCAGCTCTATATTTCTTCGAAACTTACCAATTCACAAGATTAACGGAATGCATAGCCGATATTAAAAATTGGATGAATAGTAATTTCCTGCAACTTAATTCAGATAAAACTGAATTTTTAATTATTGGACAGAAAAGCTCCACAAGTAGTGCCCTAGAATACTGTCTAACCCTCGATGGCTGCTCTGTCAAGCCCTCGTCGTCAGTGAGGAACCTGGGTGTGCTCTTTGATACCAATCTTTCGTTTGAAAGCCATGTTTCTAGCATCTGTAAAACTGCATTCTACCATCTTAAAAATATATCTAAATTACGTCACATGCTTTCAATGCAAAATGCTGAACAGTTAATACATGCGTTCATGAGCTCAAGGCTAGATTATTGTAATGCTCTACTGGGTGGTTGCCCTGCTCGCTTAATAAACAAACTCCAGCTGGTCCAAAAGCGCAGCAGCTCGAGTTCTTACTAGAACCAGGAAAGTACGATCATATTAGTCCAGTTCTGTCAACACTGCACTGGCTCCTATTAAACATCACATACATTTTAAAATCTTGCTTATTACTTATAAAGCAATAAATGGTTTAGCTCCCCAATACTTAAGCGAGCTCTTAACGCATTATACTCCATCACGTCAATTGCGCTCTCTAAACTCTGGCCAGTTGAAAATACCTAGAATATCTAAATCAACTGCAGGCGGTCGATCCTTTTCCTATTTAGCACCTAAACTCTGGGACAGTCTTCCTAGCATTGTTCGGGAAGCAGACACACTCTGTCAGTTTAAATCTAGACTAAAAACACATCTCTTTACTATGGCATACACATAGAACATTTTTAACTTTCTTTATTCAAATCAAATGACTGATTGTTAGGCTGCATTAACTAGGTCAGCCGGAACCGAACACTTCCATAACACCTGATGTACTCGTTACATCATAAAAGAGTGGCATCCACACTAATGTTAGTCTCTCTGTTTATCCCGAGGTTTACTGCAGTCGGCGGATCCAGGCCGTGTCCGGATCGGATGGTGGACCTGCATCTGGACATGACCAGCTCATCCTGGAGTGTCTGCTGAGACCGTGTCCATTAGTGTCTCCTCTGAATTTGCCTCACCGGGCGTCATCCTCAATTAACCCGTCTCCAGCGCAATAACTCCGATCTTTCAAGTATTCATATTCTTGTGTAATCGACGCCATCCTAAACGAACCCGTCTCTTGCGTGATACCCAAAATTTCGAATATTCCTATCTAATATGATTTATGACCTGCAAGGTTGCCAGAGTAATAATTATACACTGTTAATAATAGGCCAGAGGAGAACTGGCACCCCGACTGAGTCTGGTTTCTCCCAAGGTTTATTTTTCTCCATCATGCCCTGATGGAGTTTTGGTTCCTTGCCACTGTCGCCTTTGGCCTGGCTTGCTCAGTTGGGGACACTCAAATTATGATCCAAGTTACTCAACTAAATATACAAATAGAATTTATTAATTTGGTCATATATAATTCTATAAACTATCCAAATTAAACTACCCAAATCAAATTTTGTTGCAATGTTGTCCTGTTTAACACTGTGAAGCTGCTTTGAAACAATCGTCATTGTAAAAGCGCTATATAAATAAAGTTGATTGATTGATTGATTGATTGTTGTAGCCCATCCGCCTCAAGGTTGTGTGTGTTGTGGCTTCACAAATGCTTTGCTGCATACCTCGGTTGTAACGAGTGGTTATTTCAGTCAAAGTTGCTCTTCTATCAGCTTGAATCAGTCGGCCCATTCTCCTCTGACCTCTAGCATCAACAAGGCATTTTCGCCCACAGGACTGCCGCACACTGGATGTGTTTCCTTTTCACACCATTCTTTGTAAACCCTAGAAATGGTTGTGTGAAAATCTCAGTAACTGAGCAGATTGTGAAATACTCAGACCGGCCCATCTGGCACCAACAACCATGCCACGCTCAAAATTGCTTAAATCCCTTTCTTTCCCATTCTGACATTCAGTTTGGAGTTCAGGAGATTGTCTTGACCAGGACCACCCCTAAATGCATATATATATATATATATATATATATATATATATATATATATATATATATATATATATATATATATATATATATATATATATATATTAAACAGTTATGTATACACACAAACAACACAATAGTTTATTTGGTATTTCAAAATGTACAATTTAAAAATGTAAGATCATGAGTCCATCATCTCTATGTTGATTAATGTTTATTTTTTTATGGTGGTAAAGCATCTGTCTGGTGCTCTATAAAGTGTTTCATTGATACATTTTCATGTATACAAATCATAACTATTTATGAATCCATTAATGCAATTGTTACATTTGCACATTTAGCAGCTGCTTTTATATGAAGTGCATTCAATTTCATCAGTTTATTCATTCCTTGTGAACAGAACTTGCTTATGCAGGAACTTTTTATCATGTAATCAGATGTTTAATGTGTCGTCTTGTGATCAGGATATGCACAGTGATCTTTAATTCTGCAGTAAATTTCAAGTGTGTTTAGCTTTGTTTGCATTATGCCACGTGTTTCGCAGGAATAGCATGGATGTTTTGATCTCAGAACTACAGATTTTGATATGCAAAAAAAAAAAAAGATAAATGACCAATTTTAAGTCATATTCACCATAACATTGAGCTGCACCTTTTTTTTACCAATTTCTGTCTTTGATTTTATTGCACTCAATTCACTTATAATTGTATTCATGCTTGTCAGTATATTACATTACAATGTAAATAAACCGGAAATCTCTATACAAAAACACTTACTATGAAGTTTTGTATGAAAAGGATGTGTGCTCAACGTAAATAATACTTTTTGGATGTATTTGCTCAGTAAATACACTCCTGAACCAGGGGATGCATTGCAAGTTTTACACATTTCGCACTAGAGGATCATAAACTTTTGATCAGCTGATGAACAGCCTGTTTGCGTTTAAATGCAGTTTTCAATAAATTGCCTACTCTCTACTTTTTGTCTCTTGCTCCTGTTTCTTCTTTGAGCATTTTGAAGCAGCACTTGCAACTCGGTTATGATCCTCTAGTGCGAAATGTGTAAAACTTGCAATGCATCCCCTGGTCTTAAGATTTTGTTCAGGAGTGTATAACATTGGCACAAATGCGTTTTTCAAGACTTTGTGCATGCAATTCAATCCACCTTTAAAAATTAAAGACCGTCAGTAACGGCAGATATAAGTGATTTTGGAAAGGCTGTTTCAATCATTGTGCATTTTTTGACCACATACATTGGTTTTAATATTATTATTGCATTTTAGTGTATTGCTTCTGGAAAAGTTCCCATCACTGCTTATAGGTTTGGGATTATATAGGTTTTGCCTGAATAGCAATACATATCATTAAAATACAAGGAGAAAATACTAATTACTGAGAGAGTCAAATGAATCCCTCCTAGCAGCAAATAATAAACTAAAGACAGAATAAACCATGGTAATTAAATCAGCACTTATGCACTCATCCCTGGATTGGCCAGTAGAGCTGCACCTCACGATTATTTTGATAATCGAATTCTCAAATATCGAGTCACTGAAATAAAGCCATAAAACCCTTATGGAATATTTGCTTCAAAACTGTAAATCATCTTCCCCACTCATTCACATAAAACAATATATTGATTTAAAATTTGTAAGACACTTATAATGCGGAGAGGTGTGAACGCTCATGAATATTGATGTGTTTCACACCTGGGAAGACAAAGACCCCTCCCCTAATGGGACAAGAGCAAAGAATGTAAGGAGAATAAAAGAATGGCTATTTGATTGTTTGGATATTATTTATTTGCTTTACACCACTGCATCCCACGCTTTGCATTGCACTTGATGTTTTTAATTTAATATTATACATTAAACCATGGAGCTGATGTGCAGAAGGTTGCTGGTTCAATTGTTCTGTACTAATCCTGTTCTGATTATGTTCTGTATTTCCTGAAAGAAAAGACAAGGGACAAAACTTTTTTTCATTTTTTATTTTGTAAAAAAATTTTTACAAAAAAAAAAAAAATTCCATCCTAGAATTCATTCGATTCTTTGAAGATGATTCTTCACCCAGAAGGCAGATATCAGGAGGGTGATGCAGAGCTCAGGGAAACACACACACACACACACACACACACACTATTGTACACACTATTATTTACCAAGCTCAGTCGTGCCAACATCATCAGCATGGCTTTGACATCACTTCCTGTTGCTCAAACTGATGCTAACTCAGTGCTTTGATGAAGCGGTTATTAATCCGAGCGTTTGTCAAGATGAACAGCAGTGAACAGAAGTCTGTGTGAGAAGACCGAGAGCTGACCAGTGGTCAGGTGTTCACCAGGAAGTGTCCCGTGATCATTTCCGCATGGTGAGCATGGCATTGACGTCCCACAGGAGGTTCCTCATCTGGTCCATTAGCACCTTCATCTCCTGGTTCTTCTGCCTCACTTTCTGTTAAAACAAAGGAATTCATACTTTTATTCAGCAAGGATGCATTAGATTGACCAAAAGTGGCAGTAAAGATATTTCTAATGTTACAACAGGAGAATTCCTAAAGAAAGAAAAAAACATTTCTATATTCAGCACTAGAGAATAATGGTGTGTGTGTGTGTGTGTGTGTGTGTAGGGGGTGTGTGTGTGTGTGTGTGTGTGTGTGTGTGTGTGTGTGTGTGTGTGTGTGTGTGTGTGTGTGTGTGTGTGTGTGTGTGTGTGTGTGTGTGTGTGTGTGTGTGTGTGTGTGTGTGTGTGTGAGATGGGTAGGTTTAGGGGCAGTGTGTGTGTGAGATGGGTAGGTTTAGGGGCAGTGTGTGTGTGTGTGTGTGTGTGTGTGTGTGTGTGTGTGTGTGTGTGTGTGTGTGTGTGTGTGTGTGTGTGTGTGAGTGTGTGAGAGTGTGTGAGAGTGTGTGAGAGTGTGTGAGATGGGTAGGTTTAGGGGCAGGGGCAGAGTGTGTGTGTGTGTGTGTGTGTGTGTGTGTGTGTGTGTGTGTGTGTGATGTGTGTAGGCGTGTGTGTGGCAGGGCAGTGTGTGTGTGTGTGTGTGTGTGTGTGTGTGTGTGTGTGTGTGTGTGTGTGTGTGTGTGTGTGATTGGGCTGGGCCAGGGCAGTGTGTGTGTGTGTGTGTGTGTGTGTGTGTGTGTGTGTGTGTGTGTGTGTGTGTGTGTGTGTGTGTGTGTGTGTGTGTGTGTGTGTGTGTGTGTGTGTGTGTGTGTGTGTGTGTGTGTGTGTTGTGTGCAGTGTGTGTGTGTGTGTGTGTGTGTGTGTGTGTGTGTGTGTGTGTGTGTGTGTGTGTGTGTGTGTGTGTGTGTGTGTGTGTGTGAGATGGGTTGGTTTAGGGGCAGGGGCAGTGTGTGTGTGTGTGTGTGTGTGGGTGTGTGTGAGATGGGTGTGTGTGTAGGGGCAGGGCAGTGTGTGTGTGTGTGTGTGTGTGTGTGTGTGTGTGTGTGTGTGTGTGTGTGTGTGTGTGTGTGTGTGGGGCAGGTGTGTGTGTGTGTGTGTGTGAGAGATGGGTTGATTTAGGGGCAGGGGCAGTGTGTGTGTGTGTGTGTGTGTGTGTGTGATGGGTAGGTTTAGGGGCAGTGTGTGTGTGTGTGTGTGTGTGTGTGTGATGGGTAGGTTTAGGGGCAGTGTGTGTGTGTGTGTGTGTGTGTATGTGTGAGAGATGGGTTGATTTAGGGCAGGGGCAGTGTGTGTGTGTGTGTGTGTGTGTGTGTGTGTGTGATGGGTGGTTTAGGGGCAGTGTGTGTGTGTGTGTGTGTGTGTGTGTGTGTGTGTGTGATTGGTGGGTTTAGAGGCAGTGTGTGTGTGTGTGATTGGTAGGTTTGAGGCAGGGGCGGAGTGTGTGTGTGCGTGTGTGTGAGATGGGTAGGTTTAGGGGCAGTGTGTGTGTGTGTGTGATTGTGGTAGGTTTAGGGGCAGGGGCGGGTGTGTGTGTCGCGTGTGAGATGGGTTTTAGGGAGCAGTGTGTGTGTGTGTGTGTGTGTGTGTGATTGGTAGGTTTAGAGGCAGGGGCAGTGTGTGTGTGTGTGTGTGAGATGGGTTGGTTTAGTATATTGCCAAAATTATTGTGTTATAATCCTTCATGGCCACAGGTGTGTAAGTCAAGCACTAGGCATGCAGGCGACTTGTACACACACATTTGGGATGGTGTGTGTGTGTGTGTGTGTGATGGTGTCTAGAGCAGTGAGGTGTGTGTGTGTGTGTGTGTGTGTGTGTGACCATCCCATCCATTAGGGGCAGTGTGTGTGTGTGTGTGTGTGTGTGTGTGTGTGTGACTGTGTGTGTGTGCCAAGTGTAAAGTTTGGTGGAGGGGGATTATGGGGTGGGTTGTTTTTCAGGGGTTGGCCCCTTAGTTCCAGTGAAAGGAACTCTTAATGCGTCACCAAGACATTTTGGACAATTTCATGCTCCCAACTTTGTGGGAACAGTTTGGGGACGGCCCCTTCCTGTCCCAACATGACTGTGCATGAGTCCTTACCTCATCCCGATAGAACACCTTTGGGATGAATTCGAGCGGAACTGCTGCGATGCTATTGGTCCGCTGGTTAGGCCATGCAATCACAGCCTCTGCTGAGGGAAAGTCACATGAGGGATTTACTGGGAAAACTTGTTCCCGTCGTAGTTTATGCGCATCAGGGGGGGGAAGAATCCCCCTAAATTGAGCCCGTAAGTGTTTTATGCACATCTTGGTGTTTTTAATGTGATATCCCGAAATGTACATAATATTAGGAGGATGGAAACATTAATAACAGCTCCAGATGACTATATTTATTAAGTAATTGCTTGATTGACTTATTTTTTGAGACCTCACAACAAAACTTCTCAACGGTCAGTCCTAAAGCATCAAAATCATAATTCATCCACAAACTCTGTAAGCAATTTCAATAACACGATCGCTGCAAATAACTCCACATGTCTGACTTCGAGGAGATATGGAGTATTTGGTAAGCAGTTCATATTTACAGCATCATTTGATATTATAAAAAAGAATTAATACATTTTGAGAGGGTAATATTTTAACTGGACTGAAGCAACTGAGGTTTACTTGAATATCCAGACATAATGTTACAGAAAAATATTATCATCATTGCATGTTTTTAAAACTATAGATCATAAAACTAAGCATTAAATATGATCTTACTAAGACATATTATTGTCAGATATTGATATTTATATGCATGTTATGTCTCTCCGATCATCAGAACTTCATCTCACTTTATGTTCATATCAGCTTATGGAGAAAACTGCATATTCTTGAGTCTGTGAATAAATCTGAGCAGTTTTGTCCTCCATATTTTCACAATATATAAAACCCTGATGAATCATACAATGCATATTAAAAAGGGTTAAACTATACATTTTAAAAAGTCTAAATATAGTTAAAATGCATTGCTTTATTTTGATAAAAACGCAGAATGCATCTTAAATACTGTATCATATAATAATAAGGGCTGCCCCCAAATAGTCGACTAAACGTTAGTCGAAATGAAGAGGGCTTGGTCGAATACATTTTCATTAGGTGGTTAGTCGCAAAAAAAAATCACGTGAAAATCAGTGTATGACATGACATCATAGCAACGAGAGATCAACGAGACCCCGTGCCTCGCGGTAAACCAAAATGTGGGCAGATAAAACAAAGGTTAATTCGGGACCATTGGCTTGGTGGCAAAAAAAATGAACATTGATATCCAAAGCTCGCTAAAGCAGCTAAACGCCTCCACTGTATCCCTTCCACATCCACTCCATCAAAGCGCATCTTTTCAAAGGTCGAAGCTCCTTCTTCCCAACAATCTGGACAAGCTGGTGTTCCTCTCACATAATAGGAAAAATTATTAAAAGCTTATAGGTAAGAATGCTTAATTTCCTTTTTGAAGTGTTTCTGTTTGCTATCTGTTAGGCTATATAAAAAACAGGTATTTTTATAACGGGTAGGCTATACAAATAAACAAATACATATTTTTATTTATTCGTTTTTATAAAATGCAGTTTTTTTTTATTCTGTAAGAAAAATGAGTCTGATGTTTGCAATTTGTTGTTTCAGGTCGAGACTCATCCGTCGTCTTAATGGCAGTTTGCGCTTTGCTCTGATATTTTTTATTTGTATTAGTGTTCTTTAAATTATTTGTTCCACATTTTGTCTTAAATATAGTTGTTCTAAACAATTTAATAAAATACTTAGGCTGTTGATTTGTTTGCCGCCTTCTTTTTTTATTCTAAGTTTTGGCGTTGTGCCATGTGCATTTATTAAATTGTTCGTTTTTGTTAATTTTCCTTTTGAACAATATAAAAATTATATTAATTTTCCACTGTATTTTTATACCAAACAGCGTTTTTGCTACAGTACTTGTTTTGTACTAGGCCTTAGTTACTAATAACATCTTTTAATTTATTTTAAAGAACGAATTTTTGTTTATTTTATTCAACAACTAAAAAATATTTTGTTGACTGTTACAGTTTGAGTTTTTTATAATGCGTTTGATTGCTGTTTTTATGTTATAATTAGCCTACTATATGTTATAATTCCCCCTTCTATATGTAAAGTGCTTTGAGTGCCTTGAAAAGCGCTATATAAATGTAACAAATTATTATTATTATTATTATTATAACGTTCTGGCCACTGATTTGTGTGTCCATAAGCGATGTATACTTTAAACACTTTACTATTCTGTTTTAAGCACTTTAATTTTCATTTTGACGCGCTAATATCATGCTTTAGCATTTTCTGTCATATGGAAGTGTTAAACTTCAACCTGGACTATACCTTTCCTTGTATATAAGCAAGTTTTTATATTAATATCATAAATTAATGATTAATCGACTAATCGCTAAAATGCAGGAGCGTTAGTCAACTAGAAATATCTTTAGTCGGGGGCAGCCCTATAATAATAATAATTGAAATAAAATGTATGAAGCTAATCAGAACAGACTGACCTCGGCCGGAGACTCCTGGAGGTCAGGGGTCATCTCCACGCAGCGCTCATACAGCAGACGCAGCTTCCGGAAGAGCAGAGTCAGCTGACGCAGGTGCTCCTGGAGCTTCCCGAAGCGGTCCTGATACGCCGCCTGGCTCTGCGTCACGCCGTTGGGAAGCTGTGAGGGACAATCACAATTATTACCCGGAAAAGTAGATTTTATTCCTAATGCCAGACTCGTAGCCATATTTCTGCAGGTGATGCTGTGCCGAGGTTCAAGCGCCACAACGCAATAATTGCTCTGATTTTGGGGAATATTGATATGAAGACATTTCAGTGGAATTAAGATTTCTATGGAAGCACATTCCACGTTTATTTCCAAAGCATGTTTAAAACAGAGTGCTGTACAATCGAACACAAATACATAACCTGACAAGAACACACTAATTAATAATTCATATCTTCTCAGGAAGATATGTCTTCAGGTAGGACTAATCAAAATTGAGATACGTTGAAATTCTGGCATACTAAATCATAATACAATTTTGATTAAAAAAAATAATTACATTATAATGACTTTTTATACTAGTATGTCAACTTCGAATAATGTTATAATTATGATTTTTTTTCATATAAATTATGATTGTTTATTAATTTCGACTTCTTGTTGTCAATTATAACTTTTTAAATAATTCAGTTGTCATAATTTCGACTTTTTAATATCATAACTTTTGTCAATTTCAACTTTTTGTCATAATTTTGACTTTGATGTTTGACTTTCATATCAATTTTGATGTCACTATAACTTTTTAATATCATAATTTCGATTTAGTATGTCATAAAATCGTGTCATAATAAAAAAAATTATATCATAATTATGACGTCAAATTTGATTTAGTACATCAACTTTGAATGTCATAGTTTCAACATTTTAGTTATAATAATGACCTTTTCATATCATATGTTGATCGTCAATTTCACCGTGTCATAATTTCGACTTTTTAATGTCATAATTATGAATTTAAGGCGATTTTCATTTAGTACGTCATCATTTCGACATTTTATGTCACTTTTGAGTTTGTCAATTTCAACTTTTTATTGTTACGATTATTATATTAAGATATTGCTATAGCCTTTTAATATCATAACTTCAATTTAGCTTGTCATCATTTTATATTTGTATCAATTTTGTGTCATAATTATGATGACTAATCTTATAATTAGCCTTTCATATAAATTTTGATTGTAATGATTTTTACTTTTTGATGTCAACTTTAACTTTTTAATCATTTTGATTTAGTCAATTTCACGTTATCAATTTAGATTTTATTATATCACAATTATGACTTTTGATTAAGTATGTCATAATTTCGACTTTGTAATATAATTTTGTCAATTTCAAATCTTTGTCATAGTTTTGAATTAAAGTAATTTCAGTTTAGTATTTAAATTTTGAATTTGATGTCATAATTATGACGTTTTAGGTCATAATTTCTACCTGTTGTCAATTTTGACTAATGTTATAATTATACTTTTCATATCAATTTTAAACAGGCGTCATAATTTTGACTTTATTTCAACTATAACTTTTGATTTAGTCAATTTCACATTTTCAGCAATTTCGACTTTTTAATGTTATAATTTTTAAACTTTTTGTCATAATTTCGACATTTTAATTTCATAATCAAGGCTTTTTAAGTCCTAATTTCGATTTATGTCTTAATTTGTCGTTTTTGTTCTAAGCATGATATCTGTTGTTGTCAATAGTCTTGATTTGATCAACACCGGATATGATGATGCTGCTGCTGCTGCTGCTGATGATGATGATGATGATGATCTCACCTGAGTGGCGCGCGTGATCTGGAAGATCTCCATGGTGCGCGTGACGATGTCCTGCACGGTCTCCTGCCCGATGCGGCACAGGTAGACCGGGGAGATCTCCCGCAGCGCGCCCTGTGGAGGCCCCCCGGGCTGCTGCTGCTGCTGCTGCGGGCCCAGGCCCTTCTGAGGGAGCGCGGCGGACATCTACACACACACACACAGCGCGACCTGAGGGAACCAAACGACACTCATCAATGTCCGGAGCACAGGCTTCATTCAGCGCTTCAGACTCGGAACACGAACTCTGTGCAGAAACTCACCGAGCCTAGTGATGTTGCTCCTGCCCCTTAAGTAGCTCACCTGTAGCGTTATCAACAATAATATCTGCTAAAGATGAACGCGGGACTTCTCCACTCGCTCGCGTTCACTTTCAAACAGTCGAGCGGCAGCCATCACTTATTGCGTCACTTCCTGTTAGTCAGTCAGGAAAAGCAAATCTTCCAAAATAAAAGTTCGTGTTTACACATTTGTGTGTACAACACACACAGACACACACACATGCATGTAAATAGTTGAGAAAAATGTTATATTTATATATATATATACAAAAATCTATATATATACGACAAGTTATATAAAAATATATACAGTATATACATGCAAATAAATCAATATATGTGGAGTGTGTATTTATATATACATAATAATTATACACATTTTATGTAAAGACACTTGTATTTTGAATGTGATTAATCACGATTAATCGATTGCCCAGCATATTTTTTATTAATACATTCTATGTTTTATATTTTTTACTATTAAATGTATTATTTGTATTTTATTCATGCTTTTGTATTTTTGGTACTATTATAATATATAACATAATGTTAATATATGTTTTAGAATTATTTGTGTGCCTAACGTGATTTAATTCTTATTACTAATGTGCTCAGGTAAAATAAAAAGCCTTATTTTTTAACTTACAGTTTCGCATTTTATTCCAATGATACTGAGATTTTTCATTTCTACTGACAAAATTATCAATATTCTTTGCAAAATCGTGTGCACGCATTTCCTCTACCGAATACTCTTAATTTGAAATGGAGTACTCTCGTTATGTCTCGCGAGATTTTCCGTCCGTCTCCACGTCTCGTCAACGTGTGTGTCCGCGCTCTAATCCTGCCGGGTTTCTTCCTTGCATATGGTAGGAATTATGGCTTTTTGATTTGATTTACTCTGGTATGTATGATTTAGAGCATTTACATGTGTTGAGGATGGTTTTATATGTGTTTGGCTTTATGTTTGCTCGCTACTCAGGCAACTCATCCGGTATTAGTTCTTTATAATACAATAATAAAAACATAAACAACCGTCATTTACCTTTAACTGACGTGAACTCCGTTAACCGTTAACCGTCTAATGTCGTCACAACGCGAAATTATGGGATAAAGGCGATATTATATTATATTATAACGTAATGTTTCTGAGTCGAAATTCTGACCAATCAAAATGACTAGTTTTTATCATGATTTAAGGAATAATAAAGACGTAGTGTCAATTTTGGTTTTGCATATTATCATCTTGACTTTATTGTCATCATTGCCTTTAATATATTATATTTTTAATATAATTTGAACTGTCATAATTTTGACTTTGACATAAAAAAATAAATGACATGAAAAAGTCCAAATTATGACACTTACAATTATATTAAAATCAATTGACATTAAAATTAAGTGTCATCATTTTGACTTGACATAATTTTGACTTTTCTAATGTCATCATTGACTTAAATATGATAATTTTAAGTGTCATACGTTTGACGTTTTACTGTCATGATTATGACTTTAATTCATTTTGATTTAGTGTCATAATTTTGACTTTTTAATGATAGCATTGACTTTAATATAATAAGTTTAAGTGTCATAGTGATGACTATGATTAGTAATGCATGCGCTGGAGCAGTTGTTAACAGCACGTGTCCTGCTGGTTGTTTGTAGGTCGGAGCAGACGATGGCAGAGACTGACCCGGATCTGAAGGCTCCAGAGGGGTCCGACTGTGGCCTGTCCCCGTCTCAGAGAGAGGTTCTGGAGCGCTGTCTGCACGCACTCACACAGGCCAAGAACGACAGCCATGTTTTAGCAGCGCTACTCCTGGTACGACATGCTTAAGTGACATTACATGAAATCAGAATTGAAATATGAAATAAAAAAATATCTAAGTTTGGAACGAAATAGAGTTTATATTATCAATCACTTTGGCTTTTATGCATGAAGTATATTGCTATTTATAATTATTTCTAGCTAATAATTTTAGTGCAGGACAAAAATTTAACTTTTTATTTATATATATATACAGGTCCTTCTAAAAAATTAGCATATTGTGATAAAAGTTCATTATTTTCCATAATGTAATGATTAAAGTTTCATATATTTTAGATTCATTGCACGCCAACTGAAATATTTCAGGTCTTTTATTGTTTTAATACTGATGATTTTGGCATACAGCTCATGAAATCTCAAAAAATTAGCATATCATGAGACGGTTCTCTAAACGAGCTATTAACCTAATCATCTGAATCAACTAATTAACTCTAAACACCTGCAAAAGATTCCTGAGGCTTTTAAAAACTCCCAGCCTGGTTCATTACTCAAAACCGCAATCATGGGTAAGACTGCCGACCTGACTGCTGTCCAGAAGGCCATCATTGACCCCTCAAGCGAGAGGGTAAGACACAGAAAGACATTTCTGAACCAATAGGCTGTTCCCAGAGTGCTGTATCAAGGCACCTCAGTGGGAAGTCTGTGGGAAGGAAAAGTGTGGAAAAAGCGCTGCTGAGAAGAGGTGACCGGACCCTGAGGAAGATTGTGAGAAGGACCGATTCCAGACCTTGGGGACCTGCGGAAGCAGTGGACTGAGTCTGGGTAGAAACATCCAGAGCCACCGTGCACAGGCGTGTGCAGGAAATGGGCTACAGGTGCCGCATTCCTCAGGTCAAGACACTTTTGAACCAGAAACAGCGGCAGAAGCGCCTGACCTGGGCTACAGAGAAGCAGCACTGGACTGGCGCTCAAATTTTGCATGTCATTGGGAAATCAAGGTGCCAGAGTCTGGAGGAAGACTGGGAGAAGGAAATGCCAAAATGCCTGAAGTCCAGTGTCAAGTACCCACAGTCAGTGATGGTCTGGGGTGCCATGTCAGCTGCTGGTGTTGGTCCACTGTGTTTTATCAAGGGCAGGGTCAATGCAGCTAGCTATCAGGAGATTTTGGAGCACTTCATGCTTCCATCTGCTGAAAAGCTTTATGGAGATGAAGATTTAGTTTTTCAGCACGACCTGGCACCTGCTCACAGTGCCAAAACCACTGGTAAATGGTTTACTGACCATAGTATTACTGTGCTCAACTGGCCTGACCTGAACCCCATAGAGAATCTGTGGGATATTGTGAAGAGAAAGTTGAGAGGCGCAAGACCCAACACTCTGGATGAGCTTAAGGCCGCTATCGAAGCATCCTGGGCCTCCATAACACCTCAGCAGTGCCACAGGCTGATTTGCCTCCATGCCACGCCGCAGTGAAGCAGTCATTTCTGCAAAAGGATTCCCCACCAAGTATTGAGTGCATAACTCAACATAATTATTTGAAGGTTTGTAATAAAAACACTTTTCTTTTATTGGTCGGGTGAAATATGCTAATTTTTTGAGATAGGAATTTTGGGTTTTCATGAGCTGTATGCCAAAATCATCAGTATTAAAACAATAAAAGACCTGAAATATTTCAGTTGGTGTGCAATGAATCTAAAATATATGAAAGTTTAATTTTTATCATTACATTATGGAAAATAATGAACTTTTATCACAATATGCAAATTTTTTTAGAAGGACCTGTGTATGTTAATATTTATAAATCTCATTTTTTTTATTAAATATTAGATGATTTGAAAGCGCACGACTGCAGCAATCTGTTGTTTTCTCTCATGCGTTCAGATCACTCGGCTGTGTCCCGCGGGACAGCTGGATTCCGGGACTCTCCATCGGATATTCGAAGCGGTAGGCTTGAATCTTCCCGCGCGGCTGCTGGTCACAGCGTTCCGGGGCGATGACTGCTCCGGGTTACCAGCGGAGGACTTGATCTCTCTCGGATCGGCTCTGCTGGCGGCTCTCAGCACAGACGCGAGCATGGTCGCTCATCCCCAGCTCCTCAGCACAATCCCTCTGATCCTGAGCGTCCTGGAGAACGGCCCCACCCGGACAGAGGGATCCCTCACGGATTCTCAGACCTCCCTGGATGAGGCTTTGGCTTGCGACTGCTACCAGGTGCTGAGCGCTGTGTGCGCGCTCCGCAAGGCCCGGATCAGCTGCTGGCGCGGTGCGGTTCGGCGCTAACCAGAGCCGTGCTCACGGGTCAAACGCTCAGCCGTGAGAAAGGGCTCCCGCTGATGGGACACCTGTTAGCATCGAGCGTCAGGCCGCGGGCTTGGGCTAAGCACTCGTCTCATCTGCTCTCGCTCCTGGGTATCGTCTCGCAGAACTTCTGCCTAGCTTCCGATCTGGCCCGATTAGAGATGTGCTCAAATATACCCGTGTTTCTCCCTCCGCCCGGGGTGGAGACGGACAGCCAGGTGCTTAAGGAGATTGTGGGGAATCTGTGGGCTTCGCTCCGGCCTTTGGTTCAGGGCAAAATCAGCAAGGAGCATTTGGGACCCGTTTTGGTAGCATCCGCATGCCTTCTGGATCTCTTCGGATGGGAGTCAGCAGGACCTCCTAAATTCTGTTGCTTGCTGGTGAACCGGGCATGTGTGGAGGTGAGGATGGGTCTGGAAGAGCCGCCGGGAACAGGAATCGCCCCCCCGCTGCAGCACACGCTTACTGCGTGCTATCGCATCATGGAAGCGGCTATGGAGCAGGCCTGCAGCCAGGGGGCGCCGGCGAGCCCGGCACAGACGGCCATCAGCGGCCTGAGTCTCCAGCAGAGCCGGCAGGTCCTGGGAGTTCTGGAGGAGGCCTTCTCCGCGGAAATATACCATCTGAGACAGGTGGGAGTGCAAGAGTTAAACATGCATCTCCAGCAGAGTTCTTGGGCTAAACACTTGTCTCTTCTGTGTCTCTTCTGAGTCTCTCCTGAGTCTCTCCTGAGTCTCTCCTGAGTCTCTCCTGAGTCTCTTCTGAGTCTCTTCTGAGTCTCTTCTGTGTCTCTTCTGAGTCTCTTCTGAGTCTCTTCTGAGTCTCTTCTGAGTCTCTTCTGAGTCTCTTCTGAGCCTCTTCTGAGCCTCTTCTGAGCCTCTTCTGAGTCTCTTCTGAGTCTCTTCTGAGCCTCTTCTGAGTCTCTTCTGATCATAAATACAGTAAAACAGGGAAATATTCCTCCAGATCAGCTGTTCTCTATCATTACTCCAGTCTTCAGTGTCACATAATCCCAGTGTCTCATACTGAGGTCCCGGGAAAAGTCTAGAGAAAAACCATGAAATATTTAAATACATAAAGGAGATATAAAATAAATAAATAAGGGATTAAATGATACATTAACAAATAAAACATGCACTAAAATAAGTGAATAAATACATTTGCTTGAAAGTGTAGAGAAAAGTATAAAATTAAGTGCATCATTTAGATTAAAATAAATAAATAAACGATTGAATGGTGAATTAACATATGGTCAAAATGTAAAAAGTAAATAAATAAATTAGATTAAAAGTATATGTGGAAAAGCCTGTGAATATATTAATATTAATAAATTAGCTTAAATAAACATGCAAACATTTAGAGAAAACCCTTGTATTATATAATTTATTCAAATAAAAAAAAAATCCTCAAATTAATAAAAAATGTATTTAAATATGCTAATAAATCATGCAGTTAATAGTAC
This sequence comes from Gobiocypris rarus, assembly GCA_023029165.1. Classification (NCBI taxonomy): domain Eukaryota; kingdom Metazoa; phylum Chordata; class Actinopteri; order Cypriniformes; family Gobionidae; genus Gobiocypris; species Gobiocypris rarus. The sequence continues at coordinate 1,244,845 of CM040919.1, read as the reverse complement.
ATTCTTGTAGTGAATAGAAAACATATAATAAAGTAATGTTTACATTTTTAGTGCATTAATTTGGTGTCAGGGGTCAGTGGCGTTGTCATGAGGATTTGCTGCTCAAGAAACATTAATGATTATTATCAGTGTTGAAAACAGTATTTATTGGAATTGGAAATCTTTTGTAATATTATAACTGTCTACTGAATCAATTGAATGCACCGATCAGGCATAACATTATGACCGGTGAATAACACTGAGGATCTCTTCATCTCCTGTTAGTGGGTGGGATATATTAGGCAGCAAGTGAACATTTTGTCCTCAAAGTTGATGAGTTAGAAGCAGGAAAAATGGGCAAGCGTAAGGATTTGAGCGAGTATGACAAGGGCCAGATTGTGATGGCTAGACGACTGGGTCAGAGCATCTCCAAAACTGCAGCTCTTGTGGGGTGTTCCCGTTCTGCAGTGGTCAGGATCTATCAAAAGTGCTCCAAGGAAGGAACAGTGGAGAACCGGCCACAGGGTCATGGGCGGCCCAGGCTCATTGATGCGTGTGGAGCGAAGGCTGGCCCGTGTGGTCCGATCAAACAGACGAGCTACTGGAGCTCAAACTGCTCAAGAAGTTAATGTCTAGTGGAGGCCATGCTTTGATGGGTCAGGGCTGTTTTGGCAGCAAAAGGGGGGCCAGCACAATATTAGGATGTTGTGCCTGATCGGGGTATATTGTTAGAATTGGGGATGTACTCTTATAACATGTTTTCTTATAAATGTTTCTCCTTCAGGTGGAACAGCGACCTCTGACGACCCGTTTGTGTTCGCCACGTTCCGCTCCTCTGCGCTTGGCTAGCTGAAGAAACCTCATGTCTAAAGGACGATGTCATTGAACTCCTGCCTTTCCTCATTGGCTATGCTAAAAGTCACTTTCAGGGCGGGGGAGAAGGCGAGGGGCTTGCTGATTGGATGTCAAAGATGTCAATCAGTAATAGTTCATCAGGTGATGCGACCTGGAGCAGAGAAGCGGCTCTTCGGTAAGACATGCCAATGTTCATCTGTCTTTAGTTCTTCCTGAAACGCCTCCATCTTGAGTTTCTTCAGGAACCAACACATCACAATATTCCTCATTATAATAATTAATATCCAGAATAAAGGGGCGGGGCCTGATTGAGTTAGTCGTGTGTTGAGACTGCCGGATATGGTAAGGGGCGGGGCATTTCCCAAACACCAATCACAACACACCGCTCCAGCCGACCAATCAGAGCACAGTGTGCTTTTCAGAAGGCGGGGCTTCATAGAGACAGGAACTAAACAGAGCGTTACTGACAGACTGGGAAGAGAGGAGCCCAACAATGGAGAATATGAGGAATAATCAACATTCCAGCAGGAAAACCTGCTCTAGTAGAGCTGGAAACACATCACGACTGTGTTCTCTTTCTTAGATATCTTCTGCCAGCTCTGTGTCACCTCTCCGCTGAAGACGGGCCGCGGCGGGTTCTGCTCTCTCTGGAGACTCCGGCCCTGCTTGTGGACTTTCTGAGCAAAGGTTGGGGGTCTTTGAGAGGTCAGAGCGGGAAGACGGTGATCCGAGACCCCAGTCTGGAAACGGCGTGTTCAGCTTTACTCAACTTTGCCATCACAGAGCCTGAGCGAGTCCGGTAAACACACTCTCAGCAGAGCTTCGTTCTGTCACCTTGACTTGAAGCACTGATTCATTCTCTCTCTCTCTCTCTCTCCCTCTCCCTCTCCCTCTCCCTCTCCCTCTCTCCTCTCTCTCTCTCTCTCTGTCGCTCTCTGTCTCTCCCTCGCCCCTCTCCTCGCCTCTCTCTCTCTCTCTCTCTCTCCTCTCTCTCTCCTCTCTCTCTCCCTCTCTCCCTCTCTCTCTCCCTCTCTCCCTCTCTCCCTCGCCTCCTCTCTCTCTCCTCTCTCTCTCCCTCTCCCTCTCTCTCTCTCTCTGTCGCTCTCTGTCTCTCCTCTCCCTCGCCCCTCTCCCTTGCCCCTCTCCCTCGCCCCTCTCCTCGCCCCTCTCCCTCGCCCCTCTCCCTCGCCCCTCTCCCTCGCCCCTCTCCTCGCCCCTCTCCCTCGCCCCCTTTCTCTCGCCCCCTTTCTTTCTCTCTCTCTCTCCTCTCTCTCTCTCCTCTCCCTCTCCCTCTCCTCTCTCCTCTCTCTCTCCCTCTCCCTCTCTCTCTCTCTCTCTCTCTCCTCTCTCCCTCGCCCCTCTCGCCCCCTCTCTTCCTCGCCCCTCTCTCTCCCTCGCCCCTCTCCCCCCTCTCCTCGCCCCTCTCCCCCTCTCCCTCTCCCTCTCCCCTCTCCTCCCCCCTCTCCCTCTCTCTCCTCTCCTCTCTCTCCCTCTCCTCTCCTCTCGCCCCTCTCGCCCCTCTTCCTCGCCCCTCTCCCCCCTCTCCCTCGCCCCTCTCCCCCTCTCCTCGCCCCTCTCCCCTCGCCCCTCTCTCCCCCTCTCCCTCGCCCCCTCTCCCTCGCCCCTCTCCCTCCCTCTCCCTCGCCCCTCTCTCTCTCCTCTCCCCTCTCCCTCGCCCCTCTCTCTCTCCTCTCTCTCTCCCTCTCCCTCTCCCTCTCTCACAGGAGTGATCCCTGTTTCCTGGCTCTGGAGCACACACTGAGCGAGGCACTTCCTGTTCTTCTGCATAAGCCACGCCTCTTGGTCTTGACAGCAAACTGCTGCACGTTGGGTCTGATGATTGGCAGGCTGAAGTCAGCGTGCACAGGTACGGTTGACTCATGAATTATGAATTTCATAAAAGAGGTTTTAAATGAAAAGGTAAGCAAATTAAAGACAAATGCTTAATAAGTTATCATTAAGTAAAAATTAGTTCATTTCAGCCAAGGCAACATTTGCTATTTTCTTTAGTTTACATTTAACTACTAAAATAATGTTTTAATTACTTTAAATTACTAAAAAACGCACAACTAGAATTAAGTTATTTTATGAATGCATTAAAATATTAACACATAATGTGCTTGTACAATATTCAGATATAAGTGAAATATTAAATAATAATAATATTTAAAAACAATATTAAAATCTAAAGTAATTCTTTTTACTTTTAGTAAGTTATTGCATTATGATGAAATGTTATGAATGGGCATAACCAATGAAATATTATTAATAAGTGCAGAAATGTGTTTTGAGTAAATAAAGGATTTTTGACTAAATATATTCCTAAAATGTTTTTATGAATGCATTAAAATATTAAATGTAAAATATTATCATATAGCATGTACTTGTACAATATTCAGATATAAATGAAATATTAAATAATAATATTTTAATAAATATTATTATATATTAATAATTATTTTTATGACTGATAACTGATTTAAAAAAATTATACAATTACAAAAACACAACAAAATTACTAACACTAATTATTAATACATAACATGTGCTTTTACAATATTCAGATATTAAATAATAATATTTAAAAACAATAATAAAAATATTTTCAAATGTAAAAAGAAATATTTAGTTATATTAATATTTATTTAAAATTTCATTTATTTAGAAATTTGGACATTTTTTACATTATAACAGTGTTATTAAATGTTAGTGTTTATATAAAGTACCTGTAAGTGAGCGTCCGGTCCCACTCCTGCTTCTGCTGCTGGTTACTGATGGTTTCCCTGAATCCCTGCAGAACCCGCAGAACTGGGCCAGCGCCGCTTCTTCTCCTCGGCTCTGTCTTTCCTCCTGAGCGCTGTGCAGTCCGGCCAGCCTTCGGAAGCGGCCCGGGTCAGTGTCCTGTGGGAGGAGCACTGGGAGGAGGCGGGAGAGCTCTGGAGGCTCAGTCTGCAGGCCCTGGCCAGCTGCATCCGGGCCCAGCCCTGGATAACCAGCCTGATCCGGGAGGACGGGTGGCTGCCCAACACCTTGGCTCTGCTGGGACCCAGCGGACGTCTGCCGGACCGGCCCTCACAGGAGGCTCTGGAGGAGGTGCTGTGCGCCCTGGCCCATCAGTGTCCGGCCTGCCGCGAGGACATCACGGAGCGGGTCAGGAGCGGCGGCTCTCTTCAGGAAATGCCTCAGCTCAGCAGAATTCTGCTGGAGTCCAATACATGTATTTAATAAGACTATAGTGAGCACTTATATTTCTCTGTCATATTAAATATGCATTTGTAATGCACTCTGCGGACGAATGTTGAATAAAAAATATTTTTGCTTTTGACGTGCTGTTTTATGCATTATTTTGATCCAGTAGCTCACACAATGCTTTAAAAATGAATATAAACTGGATCAGAAAGTCTAATGGCTGTATGATTTCTGTGATGCAGAATCCATTCATAAAAGCAGAATTCACTGTATAATGCAGGATGGCACGGGATTGGTCAGATGCTGTATGAATAAATCAGCAGTCGGTCAGACTCTTAAAGGGCCAGTTCACCCATTAATGAGAATCCTGGGATCATTTCCTCACCCTGATGTCACTCAAACACATCAGACTTTCCTTCCTCATATAAAGCCATGGAGTCTCTTCAGAACATCTGGAATAATCCGCTGGATCCTTACGGATCAGATCTCTTTATGAGCTTCTGAAGCGTCAGTGGAAGTTGCTTAGCCTGTCAATGGAGGACAGAAATCCCTCCATCTCATCCCAGATCTCTCCATCTCATCCCAGATCTCTCCATCTCATCACAGATCTCTCCATCTCATCCCAGATCTCTCCATCTCATCACAGATCTCTCCATCTCATCCCAGATCTCTCCATCTCATCCCAGATCTCTCCATCTCATCACAGATCTCTCCATCTCATCCCAGATCTCTCCATCTCATCACAGATCTCTCCATCTCATCACAGATCTCCATCCCAGATCTCTCCATCCCAGATCTCTCCATCTCATCCCAAATCTCTCCATCTCATCCCAAATATCCCCATCTCATCCCAGATCTCTCCATCTCATCCCAGATCTATTCATCTCATCCCAGATCTCTCTTTCATCCCAGATCTCTCCATCTCATCCCAAATATCCCCATCTCATCCCAGATCTCTCCATCTCATCCCAGATCTATTCATCTCCCAGATCTCTCTTTCATCCCAGATCTCTCCATCTCATCCCAGATCTATTCATCTCATCCCAGATCTCTTTCATCCCAGATCTCTTTATCTCATCCCAGATCTCTTCGCATCCCAGATCTCTTCATCTCATCCCAGATCTCTCCATCTCATCCCAGATCTCTCCATCTCATCCCAGATCTCTCCATCTCATCACAGATCTCTCCATCTCATCCCAGATCTCTCCATCTCATCCCAGATCTATTCATCTCATCCCAGATCTCTCTTTCATCCCAAATCTCTTTATCTCATCCCAGATCTCTTCTCATCCCAGATCTCTTCATCTCATCCCAGATCTCTTCATCTCATCCCAGATCTCTTCATCTCATCCCAGATCTCTCCATCTCTTATCCCAGATCTCTCTTTATCTCATCCCAGATCTCTTCATCGCATCCCAGATCTCTCCATCTCATCCCAGATCTCTCCATCTCATCCCAGATCTCTCCATCTCATCACAGATCTCTCCATCTCATCCCAGATCTCTCCATCTCATCACAGATCTCTCCATCTCATCCCAGATCTCTCCATCTCATCCCAGATCTCTCCATCTCATCACAGATCTCTCCATCTCATCCCAGATCTCTCCATCTCATCCCAGATCTCTCCATCTCATCCCAGATCTCTCCATCTCATCACATATCTCTCCATCTCATCACAGATCTCTCCATCTCATCCCAGATCTCTCCATCTCATCACAGATCTCTCCATCTCATCCCAGAACTCTCCATCTCATCACAGATCTCTCCATCTCATCACAGATCTCTCCATCCCAGATCTCTCCATCCCAGATCTCTCCATCCCAGATCTCTCCATCTCATCCCAGATCTCTCCATCTCATCCCAAATATCCCCATCTCATCCCAGATCTCTCCATCTCATCCCAGATCTATTCATCTCATCCCAGATCTCTTTCATCCCAGATCTCTCCATCTCATCCCAGATCTATTCATCTCATCCCAGATCTCTCTTTCATCCCAGATCTCTTTATCTCATCCCAGATCTCTTCATCGCATCCCAGATCTCTTCATCTCATCCCAGATCTCTCCATCTCATCCCAGATCTCTCCATCTCATCCCAGATCTCTCCATCTCATCACAGATCTCTCCATCTCATCACAGATCTCTCCATCTCATCCCAGATCTATTCATCTCATCCCAGATCTCTCTTTCATCCCAAATCTCTTTATCTCATCCCAGATCTCTTCATCATCCCAGATCTCTTCATCTCATCCCAGATCTCTTCATCGCATCCCAGATCTCTTCATCTCATCCCAGATCTCTCCATCTCATCCCAGATCTCTTTATCTCATCCCAGATCTCTTCATCTCATCCCAGATCTATTCATCTCATCCCAGATCTCTCTTTCATCCCAAATCTCTTTATCTCATCCCAGATCTCTTCATCTCATCCCAGATCTCTTCATCTCATCCCAGATCTCTCCATCTCATCCCAGATCTCTCCATCTCATCCCAGATCTCTCCATCTCATCACAGATCTCTCCATCTCATCCCAGATCTCTCCATCTCATCCCAGATCTATTCATCTCATCCCAGATCTCTTTCATCCCAAATCTCTTTATCTCATCCCAGATCTCTTCATCTCATCCCAGATCTCTTCATCTCATCCCAGATCTCTTCCATCTCATCCCAGATCTCTTCATCTCATCCCAGATCTCTCCACCTCATCCCAGATCTCTTTATCTCATCCCAGATCTCTTCATCGCATCCCAGATCTCTCCATCTCATCCCAGATCTCTCCATCTCATCCCAGATCTCTCCATCTCATCACAGATCTCTCCATCTCATCCCAGATCTCTCCATCTCATCACAGATCTCTCCATCTCATCCCAGATCTCTCCATCTCATCCCAGATCCCTCCATCTCATCACAGATCTCTCCATCTCATCCCAGATCTCTCCATCTCATCCCAGATCTCTTCATCTCATCCCAGATCTCTTCATCTCATCCCAGATCTCTTCATCTCATCCCAGATCTCTTCATCTCATCCCAGATCTCTCCACCTCATCCCAGATCTCTTTATCTCATCCCAGATCTCTTCATCATCCCAGATCTCTCCATCTCATCCCAGATCTCTCCATCTCATCCCAGATCTCTCCATCTCATCACAGATCTCTCCATCTCATCCCAGATCTCTCCATCTCATCACAGATCTCTCCATCTCATCCCAGATCTCTCCATCTCATCCCAGATCCCTCCATCTCATCACAGATCTCTCCATCTCATCCCAGATCTCTCCATCTCATCCCAGATCTCTCCATCTCATCCCAGATCTCTCCATCTCATCCCAGATCTCTCATCTCATCCCAGATCCCTCCATCTCATCCCAGATCTCTCCATCTCATCACAGATCTCTCCATCTCATCCCAGATCCCTCCATCTCATCACAGATCTCTCCATCTCATCCCAGATCTCTCAATCTCATCCCAAATCTCTCCATCTCATCCCAGATCTCTCCATCTCATCCCAGATCTCTCCATCTCATCCCAGATCTCTCCATCTCATCCCAGATCTCTCCATCTCATCCCAGACCTCTCCATCTCATCACAGATCCCTCCATCTCATCACAGATCTCTCCATCTCATCACAGATCTCTCCATCTCATCACAGATCTCTCCATCTCACATATGTCTTCATCTCATCCCAGATCTCTCCATCTCACATGTCTCCATCTCATCCCAGATCTCTCCATCTCATCCCAGATCTCTCTATCTCATCCCAGATCTCTCCATCTCATCCCAGATCTCTCCATCTCATCCCAGATCTCTCCATCTCATCACAGATCTCTCCATCTCATCCCAGATCTCTCCATCTCATCCCAGATCTCTCCATCTCATCCCAGATCTCTCCATCTCATCCCAAATATCCCCATCTCATCACAGATCTCTTTGTCTCATCCCAGATCCCTCCATCTCATCCCAGATCTCTCCATCTCATCCCAGATCTCTCCATCTCATCCCAGATCTCTCCATCTCATCACATATCTCTCCATCTCATCACAGATCTCTCCATCTCATCCCAGATCTCTTTATCTCATCCCAGATCTCTCCATCTCATCACAGATCTCTCCATCTCATCCCAGAACTCTCCATCTCATCACAGATCTCTCCATCTCATCACAGATCTCTCCATCCCAGATCTCTCCATCCCAGATCTCTCCATCTCATCCCAAATCTCTCCATCTCATCCCAAATATCCCCATCTCATCCCAGATCTCTCCATCTCATCCCAGATCTATTCATCTCATCCCAGATCTCTCTTTCATCCCAGATCTCTCCATCTCATCCCAGATCTATTCATCTCATCCCAGATCTCTCTTTCATCCCAGATCTCTTTATCTCATCCCAGATCTCTTCATCGCATCCCAGATCTCTTCATCTCATCCCAGATCTCTCCATCTCATCCCAGATCTCTCCATCTCATCCCAGATCTCTCCATCTCATCACAGATCTCTCCATCTCATCCCAGATCTCTCCATCTCATCCCAGATCTATTCATCTCATCCCAGATCTCTCTTTCATCCCAAATCTCTTTATCTCATCCCAGATCTCTTCTCATCCCAGATCTCTTCATCTCATCCCAGATCTCTTCCATCTCATCCCAGATCTATTCATCTCATCCCAGATCTCTCCACCTCATCCCAGATTTCTTTATCTCATCCCAGATCTCTTCATCGCATCCCAGATCTCTCCATCTCATCCCAGATCTCTCCATCTCATCCCAGATCTCTCCATCTCATCCCAGATCTCATCCCAGATCTCTCCATCTCATCCCAGATCTCTCCATCTCATCCCAGATCTCTCCATCTCATCACAGATCTCTCCATCTCATCCCAGATCTCTCCATCTCATCCCAGATCCCTCCATCTCATCACAGATCTCTCCATCTCATCCCAGATCTCTCCATCTCATCCCAGATCTCTCCATCTCATCCCAGATCTCCTCATCTCATCCCAGATCCCTCCATCTCATCCCAGATCTCTCCATCTCATCACAGATCTCTCCATCTCATCCCAGATCTCTCCATCTCATCACAGATCTCTCCATCTCATCCCAGATCTCTCATCTCATCCCAAATCTCTCCATCTCATCCCAGATCTCTCCATCTCATCCCAGATCTCTTCATCTCATCCCAGATCCTCCATCTCATCCCAGATCTCTCCATCTCATCCCAGATCTCTCCATCTCATCCCAGATCCTCCATCTCATCACAGATCTCTCCATCTCATCCCAGATCTCTCCATCTCATCACAGATCTCTCCATCTCACATATGTCTTCATCTCATCCCAGATCTCTCCATCTCACATATGTCTCCATCTCATCCCAGATCTCTCCATCTCATCCCAGATCTCTATCTCATCCCAGATCTCTCCATCTCATCCCAGATCTCTCCATCTCATCCCAGATCTCGTCATCTCATCACAGATCTCTCCGTCTCATCCTAGATCTCTCCATCTCATCCCAGATCTCTCCATCTCATCCCAGATCTCTCCATCTCATCCCAGATCTCTCCATCTCATCCCAAATATCTCTCATCACAGATCTCTTTGTCTCATCCCAGATCCCTCCATCTCATCCCAGATCTCTCCATCTCATCCCAGATCTCTCCATCTCATCACAGATCTCTCCATCTCATCACAGATCTCTCCATCTCATCCCAGATCTCTCCATCTCATCCCAGATCTCTCCATCTCATCACAGATATCTCCATCTCATCACAGATCTCTCCATCTCATACAGATCTCTCCATCTCATCCCAGATCTCTCCATCTCATCACAGATCTCTCCATCTCATCACAGATCTCTCCATCTCATTACAGATCTCTCCATCTCATCCCATATCTCTCCATCTCATCCCAGATCTCCATCACAGATCTCTCCATCTCATCCCAGATCTCTCCATCTCATCCCAGATCTCTCCATCTCATCCCAGATCTCTCCATCTCACATGTCTCCATCTCATCCCAGATCTCTCCATCTCATCCCAGATCTCTCCATCTCATCACAGATCTCTCCATCTCATCACAGATCTCTCCATCTCATCACAGATCTCTCCATCTCATCCCAGATCTCTCCATCTCATCACAGATCTCTCCATCTCATCCCAGATCTCTCCATCTCATCCCAGATCTCTCCATCTCATCACAGATCTCTCCATCTCATCACAGATATCTCCATCTCATCACAGATATCTCCATCTCATCCCAGATCTCTCCATCTCATCACAGATCTCTCCATCTCATCCCAGGTCTCTCAATCTCATCCCAGTTCTCTCCATCTCATCCCAGGTCTCTCCATCTCATCACAGATCTCTCCATCTCATCACAGATCTCTCCAATCTCATCCCAGATCTCTCCATCTCATCACAGATCTCCATTTCATCCAAGATCTCTCCATCTCATCACAGATCTCTCCATCTCATCACAGATCTCTCCATCTCATCCCAGATCTCTTCGCATCCCAGATCTCTTCATCTCATCCCAGATCTCTTCATCGCATCCCAGATCTCTTCATCTCATCCCAGTTCTCTCCATCTCATCCCAGGTCTCTCCATCTCATCACAGATCTCTCCATCTCATCACAGATCTCAATCTCATCACAGATCTCTCCATCTCATCCCAGATCTCTCCATCTCATCCAAGATCTCTCCATCTCATCACAGATCTCTCCATCTCATCACAGATCTCTCCATCTCATCCAAGATCTCTCCATCTCATCCAAGATCTCTCCATCTCATCCCAGCTCTCTCCATCTCATCCCAGATCTCGTCATCTCATCACAGATCTCTCCGTCTCATCCAGATCTCTCCATCTCATCCCAGATCTCTCCATCTCATCCCAGATCTCTCCATCTCATCCCAGATCTCTCCGTCTCATCACAGATCTCTTTGTCTCATCCCAGATCCTCCATCTCATCACAGATCTCTCCATCTCATCACAGATCTCTCCATCTCATCACAGATCTCCAGATCTCTCCATCTCATCACAGATCTCTCCATCTCATCCACAGATCTCTCCATCTCATCCCAGATCTCTCCATCTCATCCCAGATTTCTCCATCTCATCACAGATCTCTCCATCTCATCACAGATCTCTCCATCTCATCCCAGATCTCTATCTCATCCCAGATCTCTCCATCTCATCACAGATCTCTCCATCTCATCCCAGATCTCTTTATCTCATCCCAGATCTCTCCATCTCATCACAGATCTCTTCATCTCATCACAGATCTCTCCATCTCATCCCAGATCTCTCCATCTCATCCCAGATCTCTCCATCTCATCACAGATCTCTCCATCTCATCCCAGATCTCTTTATCTCATCCCAGATCTCTCCATCTCATCACAGATCTCTCCATCTCATCCCAGATCTCTCATCTCATCACAGATCTCTCCGTCTCATCCTAGATCTCTCCATCTCATCCCAGATCTCTCCATCTCATCCCAGATCTCTCCATCTCATCCCAGATCTCTCCATCTCATCACAGATCTCTTTGTCTCATCCCAGATCCCTCCATCTCATCACAGATCTCTCCATCTCATCACAGATCTCTCCATCTCATCACAGATCTCTCCATCTCATCCCAGATCTCTCCATCTCATCCCAGATCTCTCCATCTCATCACAGATCTCTCCATCTCATCCCAGATCTCTCCATCTCATCCCAGATCTCTTTATTAGTGTTCAGAAGATGAGCGAGAGTCCGGCACATCTGACCATTAAAGCAC
>CM040919.1:1200560-1228060 GCA_023029165.1 Gobiocypris rarus | reverse complement strand
CGGTTTTATGCTGATGTGTTCCGTGTGTTTTATCCACAGGACCGTGCGGACGGACTGTCCAGCTCTCCGAGCGGCCGGCTCTCCCAGCTCTCCTCGCTGAACCAGGCGGCCTATTCCTCGGCTCCCCCGCTCTGCCACACCCCGGCCTCCGACTTCCAGCCGCCCTACTTCCTCCTCCGAGTCCTCACTGTCCTACTCCCAGAGTCAAGACACGGGATACCCGCATTTACCGGACCCCTACCCGTCCATCAACTCCCTGCACCAGCACCAGCAGGCCGCGTGGCACTCCCAGCGGTCGCGCTCCGAGGACGCGGGGCTCCTGTCGCAGTCCCACCGCGCGCTGAGCTTAGACCCGCGGCGCGAGTATCCGGGCGTCCCGCGGCTGCTCCATCATGGCCTGGGCGAAGGAGCCGCGGCGCTGGGCGAAGGGCCTCTGGGCATGCACGCCATGGCTCATCACGGGCTGGACGACCTCCAGGTGAGGCTCCTCACTGTTTAATGACCATGCTAAAAACACTCAAATATCATCAAATATAACGCAACAAACATTTAAATTGAGACTCACATTTAAGGTGTAATTATACAATTACAGTGAGTAATATTAATTAACTACATGCACTTAATTAAGTTTAGGATTAGTTGCATGCGTAATTGACTGTTATTACTATTAGATTTAAAATGTGCAAGCGACACTAAAATAATACACTTTACACGGTGTCATTGTTCGTGTAATTCTATATTTAAATACTAAGTAATAATAATTAACTACATGCATGCAATTATGCACAATATTTATATCACATGTAACACTGGCACTGTAAAAAATAAAGTGTTACCAAAAAATAAATGCGCATGAAACGGAAATATCTTCTAAATGACGATTTATTTTATATGCGATTGCTTTAAAGTGTTTTAAATGTGAAAATGCATTTTATACTTTAATAAATCGTTAACTCTGTATTTATGCACTAAAATGGGTCATTTAAAAACGAGAAGAGAACCAAACCACAGATCGAGAAATAAAGAAGATAAACCTCAGATTATTCGATCTGAGGCACTTCTTGACATATTAAAAATACACTTTAAAATGTGATTTGATCTTTTGATGGTTTCGATTTGAGGACATTTAGACGCGCGCGCGGAAGGATTTATGGCAAAACTACTTCATATATAAAGTTAAAAAAAATCTAAAAGCGACATTAATTTAAAAATAAATATTAGTCATATGAGATGCACAGTTTAAAGTTTGTTTTTAATTCCCTTTAATTGTAATCTCTGAGGCTCGGGCCGGCTCTGGCGCAGGTGCAGAATGAATGAGTTCTGGACACTCCGCGCGTCCAATCGGTTTCCTCGCTCAATTACCCGACACACACTGGACTCTGTGATGACGAGCCCCGGTTTAATCCGCACACACACACACACACACACACACACACACTCGCAGTGCTGGGAATATCTCAGTGGTTCATGTGAAGGAGCGCATTCCCGGTTGTTTGTCACTCCTGGTGCATGCCATCCCGAGGACTATAGCCCCGCTTCTCTCCAGCTTCACGTGTTTGTGCTCATTCATACTAATATTTAGTTTAAATATGGAACATGTTGCAGCCATCATTGTTTTAAAAATATTTTTTTATATAGGCTATATGAACAAAATTGTTATGCACTATTTAGTGTTTAGTTTGATCTAATCACTCTGCTGGGTTGTTTCAAAACAAATTTGGGGCAAATATGAACATAAAATTAAAGCTTTAACCCAACGGTTGGGTCAAATTACAGTGCAATAATAATACAGAACAATAATTTATCATTTAACCCAACGGTTGGGTCGGTCCATATTTGACCCAAATTACAGTGCAATAATAATACAGTACAATAATTTATCATTTTAACCCAACGGTTGGGTCGGTCCATATTTGACCCAAATTACAGTGCAATAATAATACAGTACAATAATTTATCATTTTAACCCAACGGTTGGGTCGGTCCATATTTGACCCAAATTACAGTGCAATAATAATACAGTACAATAATTTATCATTTTAACAGCGGTTGGGTCGGTCCATATTTGACCCAAATTACAGTGCAATAATAATACAGTACAATAATTTATCATTTTAACTTAGCGGTTGGGTCGGTCCACATTTGACCCAAATTACAGTGCAATAATAATACAGTACAATAATTTATCATTTAACCCAGCGGTTGGGTCGGTCCACATTTGACCCAAATTACAGTGCAATAATAATACAGTACAATAATTTATCATTTTAACCTTAACGGTTGGGTCGGTCCACATTTGACCCAAATTACAGTGCAATAATAATACAGTACAATAATTTATCATTTAACCCAACGGTTGGGTGGTCCATATTTGACCCAAATTACAGTGCAATAATAATACAGTACAATAATTTATCATTTAACCCAGCAGTTGGGTCGGTCCATATTTGACCCAAATTACAGTGCAATAATAATACAGTACAATAATTTATCATTTTAACTTAGCGGTTGGGTCGGTCCATATTTGACCCAAATTACAGTGCAATAATAATACAGTACAATAATTTATCATTTTAACTTAGCGGTTGGGTCGGTCCATATTTGACCCAAATAACAGTGCAATAATAATACAGTACAATAATTTATCATTTTAACCCACGGTTGGTCGGTCCATATTTGACCCAAATTACAGTGCAATAATAATACAGAACAATAATTTATCATTTTAACCCAGCGGTTGGGTCGGTCCATATTTGACCCAAATTACAGTGCAATAATAATACAGTACAATAATTTATCATTTAACTTAGCGGTTGGGTCGGTCCACATTTGACCCAAATTACAGTGCAATAATAATACAGTACAATAATTTATCATTTAACCCTTAGCGGTTGGGTGGTCCACATTTGACCCAAATTACAGTGCAATAATAATACAGTACAATAATTTATCATTTTAACTTAGCAGTTGGGTCGGTCCACATTTGACCCAAATTACAGTGCAATAATAATACAGAACAATAATTTATCATTTTAACTTAGCAGTTGGGTCGGTCCATATTTGACCCAAATTACAGTGCAATAATAATACAGAACAATAATTTATCATTTTAACTTAGCGGTTGGGTCGGTCCATATTTGACCCAAATAACAGTGCAATAATAATACAGTACAATAATTTATCATTTAACCTTAACGGTTGGGTCGGTCCATATTTGACCCAAATTACAGTGCAATAATAACACAGTACAATAATTTATCATTTAACTTAGCGGTTGGGTCGGTCCATATTTGACCCAAATTACAGTGCAATAATAATACAGAACAATAATTTATCATTTTAACTTAGCAGTTGGGTCGGTCCATATTTGACCCAAATTACAGTGCAATAATAATACAGTACAATAATTTATGATTTAACCTAACGGTTGGGTCGGTCCATATTTGACCCAAATTACAGTGCAATAATAATACAGTACAATAATTTATCATTTTAACCCTTAGCGGTTGGGTCGGTCCATATTTGACCCAAATTACAGTGCAATAATAATACAGTACAATAATTTATCATTTTAACCCAGCAGTTGGGTCGGTCCATATTTGACCCAAATTACAGTGCAAGTCAAAGCGCGCACACACACACACACACACACACACACACACACATACAGTACAATAATTTATCATTTTAACTACGGTTGGGTCGGTCCATATTTGACCCAAATTACAGTGCAATAATAATACAGTACAATAATTTATCATTTTAACCCAACGGTTGGGTCGGTCCATATTTGACCCAAATTACAGTGCAATAATAATACAGTACAATAATTTATCATTTAACTTAGCAGTTGGGTCGGTCCATATTTGACCCAAATTACAGTGCAATAATAATACACAACAATAATTTATCATTTTAACTTAGCGGTTGGGTGGTCCATATTTGACCCAAATTACAGTGCAATAATAATACAGTACAATAATTTATCATTTTAACCCAACGGTTGGGTCGGTCCATATTTGACCCAAATTACAGTGCAATAATAATACAGAACAATAATTTATCATTTAACCCAGCGGTTGGGTCAGTCCATATTTGACCCAAATTACAGTGCAATAATAATACAGAACAATAAATTATCATTTTAACTTAACGGTTGGGTCGGTCCATATTTGACCCAAATTACAGTGCAATAATAATACAGTACAATAAATTATCATTTTAACCCAACGGTTGGGTTGGTCCATATTTGACCCAAATTACAGTGCAATAATAATACAGAACAATAATTTATCATTTTAACCCAGCAGTTGGGTGGTCCATATTTGACCCAAATTACAGTGCAATAATAATACAGTACAATAATTTATCATTTAACCCAACGGTTGGGTCGGTCCACATTTGACCCAAATTACAGTGCAATAATAATACAGTACAATAATTTATCATTTTAACTTAGCGGTTGGGTCGGTCCATATTTGACCCAAATTACAGTGCAATAATAATACAGTACAATAATTTATCATTTTAACCCAACGGTTGGGTCGGTCCATATTTGACCCAAATTACAGTGCAATAATAATACAGTACAATAATTTATCATTTAACCCAACAGTTGGGTCGGTCCATATTTGACCCAAATTACAGTGCAATAATAATACAGTACAATAATTTATCATTTTAACCCAACGGTTGGGTCGGTCCATATTTGACCCAAATTTTTGTTGCAACAATAAGCTTTTTGTTTTTTAGGAATAAACATAATTATACAGATTCATATGTTCTTTATAAGGAATATTTATCGTCATGATAAGCCCTCATGTCCCTCAGCTGTTGTTTTAACCATCATGGAAGATGAGATTAAGTGCACTCAATAGTGTCCTTCTGTTGTATCAGGGAATGGAGGAGGCTTCAGCGCTCGGGATCCTGGACCATTCAGTGATCAAGAAAGGTGAGAGTCTGATGTGATGCATTTATACTGGAGAAGAGGAGCTGAC
Source organism: Gobiocypris rarus (assembly GCA_023029165.1). Lineage (NCBI taxonomy): Eukaryota > Metazoa > Chordata > Actinopteri > Cypriniformes > Gobionidae > Gobiocypris > Gobiocypris rarus. Next base: position 1,223,063 of record CM040919.1, on the reverse strand, counting down.
CCCTCCACCACACATTAAAGGATTCAGTCAAGCGCGCACACACACACACACACACACACACACACACACACACACACACACACACACACACACACACACACACACATAATTCAGCTCTGCAATTTCATTTGAAGTCAAGAAATCCTGCCTCTGCCTCCTTCGCCCTTAAGGCAGCCGCTGTTAATGAACTGTTCATGGTCATATGAGAGAAAGAGGGGGATTAGAGACAGGCGAAATGGAGGAAGAGAGCAGATAATAAAGTTATGAAGAATTCAGAGCATGCATCACAGTGCCTTTCCACTTACGAGACTGGATAGTTAATAAGAAGCGCAATACAGCGTGTTTTCATTTGCATTTATTTGACATGCATTGCATATGTTTAGCGTTCTCTGAAATCTGGTGTGTTTGCTGAGCAACAGAACGGATCAATGGGTGTAGGGAGAGCAAACCAAAGCCTTCACGAATAACCGGATCGGCTCGGCCGCGCGCTCGGAGCGGAGACGCGCACACGCCCACACCGATACTACAGCACGGGATAGAGATCATATAAACGTGTGTGTTTGTGCCACGGAAGGGGGAGGAGAAAAAGCACACACACACACACACACACACACACACACACACACACACAGTGTCAGCACAATAATTTGCTTTCAGCTTGACTTTTGGAAGATGAGCATTGCCTTTGAACAGTGCGTGAATTATGCAATGACTTTCAGGGCAGTCATTATGAAAAATCATTTCTGTTAGAAGTTTTCCAGCAGTTTTAAACAAAATAGCATGCTTATTCAATAAAAAATGCAGTCACTTTGCAGGAAACATCTCTCACGGAGCAGGCAAGAGCGAATGAGCATTTCAAAAATATATATTTTTGTATTGTAATTTCGCAGTTACTCACCAAATTAATGTAGAAACAACTTAAAGACCGAGTGTGTGTTGTAATGGCATCTTTGGATGAATGACGACCAGCATCTCTGACATCTCTATGAAACATTAATGATACACATTCAACATTATCATCGACAGCTTTATCAATTTCAACATTTATTAGGCTTTAAAATACAATTTATCAAACCGTCTGCACTGCATAAATTATACATTAAATATAATCCCTATTAAAGTTACACTTTTCTCTCTTCCCTTTGTTCTGTGATGAACATTAATGCCAGAGATCATTAGTGACGTGCTTCTCCTTTAAGACTCGCGTATGAGGATACTTCACAAAACAGCAAATTGGGATAATTCTGTTATTGTTCGATCAAGCGTGAAAGCGATCTCAATACTGGCACATGTCTTTCTGAGGTGTGTGTGTGTGTGTGTGTGTGTGTGTGTGTGTGTGTGACGTGCCGTGAACGCAGCAATAGCCTATATTTCCTCTCAAGGCGTGTTTATTACTGGGAAACAGATCATTTTGATCCCGGAGTTTCACAGGCACTGATGTTGGACGAGAAGGCCTGGCTCGCAGTCTCCGCTCTAATTCATCCCAAAGGTGTTCTATCGGGATGAGGTCAGGACTCTGTGCAGGCCAGTCCAGTTCCTCCACACCAAACTCGCTCATCCATGTCTTTATGGAGCGACGCTTTGTGCACTGGAGCGCAGTCATGTTGGGTGTGTGTGTGTGTGTGTGTGTGTGGCATGAAATTGTCCAAAATGTCTTGGTGACTCGTCCATGGGATTGTCAGACAGAGAAGCGTGACTGGTCATTAAGAGTTCCTTTCACTGGAACTAAGGGGCCAACCCCTGAAAAACAACCCCACCCCATAATCCCCCCTCCACCAAACTTTACACTTGGCACAATGCAGTCAGGCGAGTCCCGTTCTCCTGGCAATCGCCAAACCCAGACTCGGTTTTAATATCTATCTAGTGCAGTGACTGTTTATATGGTTGCCAACGAATGCTCGCTCAAGTACTGGGGAGATAAACCATTTAGTGCTTTGTAAGTAATTAGCAAGATTTTAAAATGTGTTCAATGTTTAATAGGGAGCCAGTGCAGTGTTGACAGAACCGGGCTAATATGATCATACTTCCTGGTTCTAGTAAGAACTCGAGCTGCTGCGTTTTGGACCAGCTGGAGTTTGTTTATTAAGCGAGCAGGGCAACCACCCAGTACAGCATTACAATAATCTAGTCTTGAGCTCATGACGCATGTATTAACTCTTCAGCATTTTGCATTGAGAGCATGTGCCGTAATTTAGATATATTTTTAAGATGGTAGAATGCAGTTTTACAGATGCTAGAAACATGGCTTTCAAACGAGAGATTGGTATCAAAGAGCAGAGCAGCCATCGAGTGTTAGACAGTATTCTAGGGCACTACTTGTGGAGGGTTTTTGTCCAATAATTAAAAATTCATTTTTTTTCTGAATTAAGTTGCAAGAAATGACTGGTCATCCTTTCATCAACAATGGCGAACATTGTGTTCCTATTGATGGTTTTACGATCCTACATCAGCAAATCCAACGCATTCGTGCAGATCACTGTGATTTGAATAGACGGAGATTACAATCGAGCAGCTTTTAGCTCGATTAGCTGCTAATTAAACACAAGTTTGTGTTGGTCTCGTTGGTCACGGTAACCCCGCCCCCAGCTGCTGACGCAAGCGGTTCTTATTTCTAAACCAGCAATGACTTGGTGCTTCTTAAGAAGCGCTTTTCCTAGTTCGGAGCTGGTGCTTTGGGTGTGGAAAGACAGATTTGAAGCTAGGCTCTGGTGGGAAAGGGGTATAAAAGAGACCAGCAAACCACCTCAGGCTGGTTTTCCTCACACACCAGCGTATTCTCCCAATACATGTTCTCTAGTCCTATTGAAAATCCTGCCCACACAGATGTGCTAATCTTATGAAAACAAATGAGGGTTTTTAGGAATGATGTCTCACTTGAGCTCACCAATGGAAGAACACTAATCATTAGAGTTTGAAAGCAGGTTTGTGTCGTTTACACATTTGACGAAAAGGCTTTAAAATGGAACCGCACATAACAGTTTTTATTTTTGCCTTTTGATTAAATGGTGTTACCTTCCACACCATAATCACTGGGTTCATTTTAAAGTCAGATTTTTTACTTTAATTATGAGAACAACAGATGGAATAAAGCGTTCCCCCAGTGGAGATGCAACACCCTCTTGGAGATCGGAGTGAGAAACAGAAATTAAACACTGAGACAACAGATGCCAACCTGTGGAAGAACGTCTTAAAACGGTTCTCTTAACAGGAGGACAAACTCTAAAAGCACGAATTATCACATTCGGATAAAGAGAAGACTTGGCTCTCTCCTGTGGCTCGTGATAGCTCTGTCAGCTGAACCGCTCTCTGCTTCTGTCCACAGTGCCGGTCCCGTCGAAGCTGAACGGCTCGGTCCTGTCCCTCAGTAAAGACGGGCTGGGCCTGGGCGGCGTGTCCAACCCCGCAGAGGTGTTCTGCTCCGTCCCGGGACGCCTCTCCCTCCTCAGCTCCACATCCAAATACAAGGTGACGGTGGGAGAGGTGCAGAGACGCCTGGCCCCGCCCGAGTGCCTCAACGCCTCGCTGCTCGGAGGAGTCCTGCGCAGGTACATACAAGCCAAGCGATCTGCAGGTGTTTAGGTGGAATCCGGGAGGTGCTCATCTTCTCTACCTGTTCCCCCTCAGAGCCAAGTCGAAAAACGGAGGCCGCTGTCTGCGGGAGCGCCTGGAGAAGATCGGCCTCAACCTTCCAGCGGGCCGGAGGAAGGCGGCTAACGTCACGCTCCTCACAGCGCTGGTGGAAGGTACGAAACATTCACACACTCTCACACACACACACACACACGACATTATCAGTCACTTAGGCAAGCGAGCTTACGGCGAGAACGTAGATGTTAATATCAGACTTCCAGGGAGTGCTAACTTCAAATTATAAGTGTGTAAGCCAGCCTATTATCACCTCCAGCTCTCAGTCAGCATGATCGGTGTGTTCTCGCTCTCTTCTGTGTGTGTGTGTGTGTGTGTGTGTGTGTGTGTGTGTGATGGGTAGTGTGTGATGGGTAGTGTGTGTGTGAGTGCCGACAGTCCGACCCGGATCAGCTGCCCACGAGGCGCAGCATGTTACTGGCCACGTGAGGTGTGAGACCTTACACTGCTCACGTGTGTGTGCGGTGTGAATAAACCTGTGGCGCTACTACAGATCCGGGGTTCACTTCTACTGCACAGACACACAAATATGAGGAACACCATTCCCAAAATATACAGGCATCTGTATATCTGTGTGTATGAAGACCCATTTACACAGTGAAGACTGTGTGTGTGTGTGTGTGTGTGTGTGTGTGTGTGTGTGTGTGTGTGTGTGTGTGTGCGCATGTTTTTGTGAAATATCAGGACACAAATGTGTATAATGACATGGGTATGACACAGGTATTACAAAGAGGGTGAAATATGAGGGCGTTCCCCATGTCCTCACTTTTCAAAATGCTTATAAATCACACAGGATGAGGTTTTATCACAGAAAGTAAACTGTGCAGTCTCCTGTGATGGGTAGTGTGTGTGTGTGTGTGTGTGTGTGTGTGTGTGTGTGTGTGATGGGTAGGTTTAGGAACAGGGCAGTGTGTGGGATGTGTCGGTTTGTACAGTATAAATGTGTGTGCACCTATGGAATGTCCCACATTTCAAAAACAAGCGTGTGTGTGTGTGTGTGTGTGTGTGTGTGTGTGTGTGTGTAAATGGGTTATATACACAAAAAGTATGTAGATGTAAAATGTACAATATATAATAAATAAAGTAGTGTGTGTGTGTGTGTGTGTGTGTGTGTTGTGTGTGTGTGTGTGTGTGTGTGTGATGGGTAGGTTTACATATACATATATATATTTAAAAAAATTATAAACACATACATACAGTCGTGGTCAAAATTGTTGGCACCCTGGTATCTGATGAAATATGGCTGTAAGATTTGCATTGTTTATCCATTTGATCTTTTATTTAAAAAAAATCACAATTCTAACATTTCATTGAAGTTAAAGAATTGAAAATGGGGGGTAAATCACATTATGAAATAAATGCTTTTCTCCAAAAACACGTCGGCCACAATTGTTGGCACCCTTTAAAAATGTCTTAAAATATCTCTGAAGTATATTCCCATTAATATTTATATTTTTAGCACACCAGGGTGACGAGGAACATGAAATTGTTCAGCTATGATGTCTTATTTCCCAGAAGTATAAATATAAGGAAGCACAAAGGCCAAATTCCCTTAATCATTCATCACAGTGAGTAAAACCTCAGAATATAGTTGTGGTCAGATGAACTGTAACAAGAGCTTTTTGGCAGCAAATCTCCCAGAAGGGTTTGGTGCAAACAGGGATAAAGTACCCCATGCCCACGGCTAAATACACCGCTGGATCTTTAACGTTGAGGGCCTATTTTTTTGCTGGAGGTCCTGGACATCTTGTTCAGACACGTGGGATCATGGATTCTAGCAAATACCAACAGATAAAACATCAAAACCTGACGACCTCTGCTAGAAATCCTATAATGGGCCGTGGTTGGCTCTTCCATCAGGACAACGATCCCAAACATCAGAATCCACACACAGATGTGTCCCTCAGCACAGAATGAAGCTTCTGCCATGGCCATCCCATCCCCTGACCTGAACCCTATAGAGCAGTGATGAGCGGAAGAGAAGAAGCACCAACATGGATCTGGGAATGTGAAGGATCTGGAGAGATTCAGTATGGAGGAATGGGATCTGATCTCCACACTCATCAGGCATTAGAGGAGAAGACTCAGAGCTGTTATCTTGGGAAAATGAGGTTGCAAAAAGTATTTAATAAAAGGGTGCTAACAATTGTGGCCGACGTGTTTCGGAGAAAAGCATTTATTTCATAATGTGATTTACCCCCCATTTTCAATTCTTTTACTTCAATGAAAGGTTAGAATTTTGTGATTTTTTTTTTTAAATATAAGATCAAATGGATAAACAATGCAGATTTATTTACAACCATATTTGATCATATTTACCAGGGGTGCCAACAATTTTGATCACGACTGTGTGTGTGTGTATATATATAAAAAGTAAAATTAATTGCAAATATTAAATATTTTCCAAATATAGTATTATAAAAGTACAATATACATTATTATTATTATACATTTTAGTTTTTTTATTTAGTATTGAAAAAATATACATATATAAATATAATAAACTACATATTAGTGCTGTAAAATTGACTAAATCAAAAGTTTGTTTACATAATGTGTGTATACACACACGCAAACAATTCTTAATGTATGTGTGTGTGTTCAATATGCATAATTATACACAGCACACACACACATTATGTAAACAAACTTTTATTTTGGATGTGACTTATCGCGATGACAGCACTAATATATATATATATATAAATTTGGATGATTTTAAACCTAAAACTCATTATTGTTAGACATTGACTTTATAAGAGAAACAAAACTAGGGCAATAGAGTAAACAAAATACTAGACATAAATCATAATTAATTGCAATTATTTCAGATGAAATGGAAACAATGTCACATTTATCTGATTAATGTTTGTATACATACACACACATATTATATAAACACTAAATGTTGTTTTAGATGCAATGAAATCGCGATTATTCAACTTACCCCTGAAAACTAGGACAATAAACAAAATTGCAATTCATTTCATGATGTATGTCCTGTATTTAAAATGAAATGGAGAGTCATATTTATCTGATTAATGTTTGTAGACACACACACACACACACACGTGCTGAATGGCCTTGACAGCCCTGGTTTACATGCGTGTTGTGCTGACTCTCACCCGTGTCTTCAGGGAGATCTGTAAGGAGTTTGTGGACCTGATGTCTCAGGACAGGTCGCCGCTGGGAGCCAGCCGCCCCACGCCATGCCTGGAGCCCGGGGTGCAGAGCAGCCTGACCCACTTCAGCCTCCTCACCCACGGGTTCGGCACACCCGCCATCTGCGCCGCCCTGTCCGCCTTCCAGAGCTACTTGCTAGAGGCCCTAAAACTGCTGGATAAAGGAGAGGGAGGAGGAAAGGGCCACCACGACAAGGAGCTCAAGCACCGCAAATGAACAATCGGCCGAGAGACACTACCTCCTCCTCCTCCTCTCTTTTAGGAGCGTATGAGTGTATTTATGTGTGCGAATGTGTGTGTTCACCCCGCCGTACGGACCGGCCGCCTGAGAACACATGAATACACCCGGAGCACAAACTCCCTCTGGATCCTGCGGACCGATGATCGGGAGATCGGGACAACCAGTCCAACCGCGGCACGGACAATAAGGGTCGGGGTGTAAAACGGGATTAGGTATTGACAAATGATTTGAAAATGTCATTTTGTACTTCAAGTTGTATGTTTATTATCAATGTTACTGTTCTTCTTATTGCTGTATTGCAATGTAAATGTAATATATTATTAAACCAACAACTGAAATCAACCGCCTGAAGGTTATCATCATCATCCTCGAAGACTCGGATCAGCTGCTCAACGCTACACTACAGTCAGCTACAGTTACTGAAACATCAATGGCTGACATTTAATAAATTAAACCTAAAGAGCAAATATATATATATATATATACACACACATACACACAACTGGCAAAAGCACATATCGAAATGACTAAAATGGAAACTAAAAATATAAAAATAAAAAGAGTTTCCAGCATGTTTTTGCCTTTTTATCCAAATCTATTAAAATCCGTTTTTTGAAATAATGCTGAAAATTAAATATAAATATTAGGTGAAAAATTAAACTAAGTTAAAGCACTAAAATTATTAACTGGAAGTAAATAAAAATAACTAAAGCAGAAATAAAAACAAACCTAAATACACTGTAAAACATATTATATAAATAAGCAATATATGACATTTTCTACTTTTTTAAATAAGATATAGAAGATTTGACTATATTTTAAGTCAATGTCATTTACGTTGAAATAACAAACATCCAAGTTGATTGAACTTAAATGCAGCAAGTGTAGCAAGTATTAATAAATTATTTTTAAAAATGGCAAAAGCACTAAAAATATTAAAATGAGTAAACAAATTTTTGCCTTTTTATCTAAATCTATTAAAATCAGTTATTTGAAATAATGCTGAAAATAAAATATAAATATAAGGTGAAAAATTAAACTAAGTTATTAAAGGGAAATAAATAAATAAAGCTGAAATACACTGTAAAAAAAACATGACAACAAGCAATTACTTTTTTTAATATAAGATTCAACTATTTTAAGTTTAATATCAATTAAAGATTAAATAACTTAAACATCAAAGTTGATTGTACTTAATTTAAGGCAGCAAGTGTAGCGTAATAATGAAACACATAAAAATTTTACCATTTTATCTAAAACTATTTGAAATAATGCTGAAAATAAAATATCAGGTGAAAAAGTTTACATTGAAGCACTAAAATTATTAACTGTAAATTAAATAAATAACTAAAGCGGAAACAAAAATAAACAAATGCACTGTAAAAAAAAATAAAGTATATAAATATATTACAACATGCGCAATTTCCTGCCCCTCAGTATTAAAATAATAATAATCATAATAAAATGGCAGAAGCACATATGCTAATGAGTAGCACGAGCGCTCCAGATCTCTCCATTAAAGCCAGTTTCCAGCAGGTTCTGCCGAACGGACCTGTTGGCGTGGCAGAAATCTGCCGTGATTACAGAATTAGCGTGATACAAACTGAACGCCCACGGGGGATGTTTGAAATTTCGAGCCCCATTTGCTAAAGGCAGGGTGACATTAACCCAAGCCGAAACCTCAATGTGACACAGTGGCAAATCCAGCAGAATTACCTCTGAGATAAACCAGTCCTGACCACGGGCCCCCGGGGGCCCGGCCATCACGGCAGTCGGAGCGCGCAGCTAAACAGTCTTCCAGCGCTTCTGTCTCCTCTCACCCCATCTGTCACTCTACCTTTCTTCGTCTGCTCAGGGGCCCGGCGTCTCCATACCTGCCCCCCTGCCGGCTCACACACACACACACACACACACACACACACACACATCCCGAGTGTCAATCCCCCGCTCCTCCGTCTCTCTGACACTCAGCAGGGCTGCTCTGCATCTCTCTCTGCCTGCAGGCGAACATATGCTGCTCGTCCCTTCAGATTCCGGTGTGTTCAGGAGAGCGGGATTGTTTAATGTTTATTAATCACCTGTCTGTGAGGAGAGAGAGAGAGAGACACGTGCAGACAAGTGCAAAAACACTTGTGTACAGAGCAGTGAGGAAACACACACACACACACACACACTCTGCACCGCACAGAGCACGACCCACCGCATGACCCCTACAGAGACCACAGACGAGCATCGTAACGGGCAAAGGTTTTATTGGAGCACAGAGGGTCACATATGCAGTACAAAAGAGGGAAGGACAGCAGTTGCTCATTTGGCTCCGATGGGAAGCTTCTCCATGTCGTGGATGCCGTCTTTGTCGATCAAGCGGACGGTGAAGGAAGGAAGATTCAGGATGAAGCGCTTGTTGAGCTGTTGGAGAAACCAGACGAGTGACCACAAGAGCATAACACACACACACACACACACTGCCCTGCCCCTAAACCTACCCATCACACACGCACACACACACACACAGCGCTGCACACGCACACACACACGCGCACACACACACGCGCACACACACGCGCACACACACGCGCACGCGCACGCACACACACACACACGCACACACACACACACACACTGCCCCTGCCCCTAAACCTACCCATCACACACGCACACACACACACACCCTGCCTAAACCTACACCACACACACGCACACACACACACACACACGCGCACACACACACACGCGCACACACACACACACACACCCACGCACACACCTCACACACACACACACACACACACACACACACACACACACACACACACACACACAGCACACACACACACACATGCGCGCACACACACACACACACACACACACACACGCACACACACACACGCACACACACACTGCACACACACACTGCCTACGCCTGCCCATCACTTTGCGCACCTCGCTGCGCACCTGCCTTTTGCACCACACACACACACACTGCTCCCACGCACACACACGCACACACACACACACACACACACACACACACAAGCACACACGCATACACACACGCACGCGCTACCCATCACGCACACACGCACACGCGCACACGCACACACGCACTTACACACACACGCATACACACACGCACGCATACCATTGGCACGCACACGCACACGCATACGACACACACACACACGCACACACACGCGCACACACACGCTGGCACACACACGCCGGCACACACACACACGCACACACACGCACACGCATACACACACACGCACACAAGAGACATCACACACATCGCATTATCGCACACACACATTACCCACACACACACATCACGCGCCACACACACACGCACACGCATGAGAGCATCAGCATTATAATATCGCATCGACACACGCACACATCAACACACACACACACACACACTTCTGCTCATTACTCCAGTCTTCAGTGTCACATGACCCTTCACTAATCATTCTCATATGAGGATCTGATGATCAAAATACAGTTTATACTTACAGTGAACATATTTTTCAGGATTCTCAAGTTCTTTGATGAATAAGAAGTTCGCCAAGAACAGCATTAATCAAATAGGGCTGGGCGATAAAGCGATAATGTATCGCGATAGATGTAATCGACATCAATAAGTAAATAGTGTTGATAATAATTACTTTCTTCCTGGTCAGAAACCGGGGTTCATGAAACAAGTTACATGAATCAACACAGTTTATACTTAATAGTGAACATATTTTTCAGGATTCTTTGATGAATAGAAAGTTCATAAGAACAGCATTAATCTGAAATAGGGCTGGACGATAAAACGATAATGTATCGCGATAGATGCGTAATCGACATCAATAAGTAAATAGTGTTCGATAATAATTTTTCTTCCTGGTCAGAAACCGGAGGTTGCGAAGCAAGTTACATGAACAAAGGAGCTCACTCTCTGGTAACCTTGCAACGTAGGGAGTGACACGCTAACAGCCAATCACGTAACAGTATCATGTTTGGATCAGTAACAGAACCGGCGTGGACGGATGCGTGGGAAATGAGTGCCGCAGCGAGCGAGGATGTGTTGATAAATCAGGAAAACAAGTCCGCTCGCGAGTAATTGTGCTATAAACCCTCAGGAAACAGCGGCGAGGAGAAGTCAGGCACACACGTGACAGTGTTTACTTTATTAAACTTTACCAACACCACACTATGAAAGAATCGTGTAAACCCAGTATTACTGGCATTAGATCAGAACATACGGATCGGAGAACATGAACACTACTAAATTAACCATTTTCAATTAGCTTCGTGTTCATTCTTATTGGAGTTTGTTGCGCAGTGTGTGTGTTTGTTCCCTGCATTTCTGCGATGATCGTTTTATAAAGAAGGCCCAGTTCAACTCCGGATGTGCAGATCATCTAACGCTGAAAGATGGAGCGGTCCCAGCGATAAAGCTTCAGTCGCAGGCGGTGAGTAAAACTGCTTCAAATGTCTGTCGTTGCTATCGGTGACATCAAGTAAACATGAACACGTATAGCTCGTGTCTCTTTAGCTCCGCCCACTGCACGACTCCACGAGCTCGGCTGTGTTCAGAAAGAGTCGGTGCAGTGTTTCTGTCTTTTATAAATATGATAAACTAAAGACTCTTGGGAGATATGAAGGATCAACACTACTCTATAGACACTCCAGATTAACATGAGTGTGTGAGTGTGTGTGTGTGTGTCCTGGTAATCCCTACGGTATGGGGACAAAATGTCCCCACAAAGATGGCAATATCCAAAATCCTTGTCCTTGTGGGGACATTTTTTGGTCCCCATGAGGAAAACATCTTATAAATCACACTAAGTGATGTTTTTTGAAAATGTAAAAATGCAGCATGTCTCCTGTGATGGGTAGTGTGTGTGTGTGTGTGTGTGTGTGTGTGTGTGTGTGTGTGTGTGTGTGTGTGTGTGTGTGTGTGTAGTGTGTGTAGGTGTGTGTGTGTGCAGTGTAGGGGATAGAAAATACGGTTTGTACAGTATAAAATGCATTACGCCTATGGAATGTCCTCCCCATAAAACATGGAAACACAACATGTGTGTGTATGTGTGTGTGCGTGTGTGTGTGCGTGTGTGTGTGTGTGTGTATGTGTGTGTGTGTGTGTGTGTGTGTGAAGTTGGTCAGAGTCGGAGGAATATTTCACTGCTTACTGGAGATTTATGGATTTGTATTGGATCACAAACACTAATTAAATCCTGAAATAACATCTCACCTCCTCTAAACACTTCTTGAGCAGGTCCACAGCCTCCTCCCGGGTCAGATCTGGTGAGATCAACAGGAAAAACTGCTTTAGAAATCAACAAATAAAGAATAATTACAGTGTTATAAATGAAGTGTGTAATCACCTGGTCTGTAGTATCGGTCCAGGATGGAGAGTGTGAGGAAGGCTCCGTATCCGTGAGCGGCGAAGGGCGCTTTGGCCAGAGCTGACAGATAGTCCATATAGTACAGCCCCGGCCCGTCGGTCTCATCATATCCTGCCAGGAGCAGGTTCACATGATACGGAGTCTGAGACAGAAAGAGATCTCATTTTAATCACGACTGCAAAAACCCAAATGCTGAATATATGTGTGAAGTGAGGGGTTTATTGAGTGATGATAAAAGGCTGACTGCACATTATTCAGCTTATAATCACATGACATGATTACACCGCATCCAAACCAGACGTGACACGCAACAAAAGCATCTTTTCCATGTCAATCAACTTAAAAACTTAAAGGGTGGGTTCACATCAAAATGCACATTTCCTGATTGTTTCCTCATCCCAGATCTTCATGTCTTTCTTTCTTCAGTGGAAAAGAAATTAAGTTTTTTGAGGAAAACATTCCAGGATTGTTCTCCTCATAATGGACTTCAATGGGAACCAACGGCTGAAGGTCCAAATCACTGCAGTTTCAGAGGAAGGGCTTCAGATGCTCGGCACGATCCCAGAGGAATAGGGTCTGATCCAGACAAACCATCCCACATTTACTAAAATACACATTTATACACTTTATAACCTCACATGACTTCGGTGTTGTTCTTCTTCACGGCGTATGATGTCATCACGTGGGAAAAGTCACATGACGCAGGTGGAAGTGTTAAAACGAACGTGCAAAGACTAAATCAAACGCCCTTTACACAAATAAAGGAGAAGCAACGACGGCGGACGATTTTAAAGGTGGAGGAGAACATGAGATGGAGTTCCAGCACTTCCACCTGCGTCATGTGACCTTTCCCACGTGATGACATCATACGCCGTGAAGAACAACAACACCGAAGTCACGCATTTGAGGTTATAAAGTATATAAATGTGTATTTTAGTAAATGTGGGATGGTTTGTCTGGATCAGACCCTATTCCTCTGGGATGGTGCCGAGCCTCTGAAGCCCTTCCTCTGAAACTGCAGTGATTTGGACCTTCAGCCGTTGGTTCCCATTGAAGTCCATTATGTGCAGAAAAATCCTGGAATGTTTTCCACAAAAAAAGACATTTCTTTTCCACTGAAGAAAGAAAGACATGAACATCTGGGATGAGATAGGGGAGAGGAAACTATCAGGAAATGTGAACTCATCCTTTAAGTTTTTATCCAAACCAGCTGCGACGGCAGTACGGTGTCTCGACTGGGACAACATACAAATAATGATTATCTCAGGAACTGATTATGTGCTTATTCATTTGCTTGCAAGGGCAGTGCGCTTGCAGAGACTCCGCCCACACACTCGTCTGATTGGCTGGAAGTTTGGATTTGGTGTCCGGTCCAAACTCACAGCCAATCAGAGCGTGTGGGCGGAGTCTCTCCGCTAGAGTCCGGAGCGGACAGTCGTATGGCTTGTTGCTGTGATCGCATCGCACCTGGTTAGCACACGGTGTAATACACTGAGCGGAGTCTATTTTATTATGGGAAAGTAGCACAGCTATGTAGAGAATCGGCTGCCTAGGGGGAAAAAAAATACTCGATATGAAATTCAAATTGAGCACAGAATCAAAGAATCTGATCAAAAACCCCAACAACAGACAAACTTTTACTTCAACAGGAGTCGAGAGGGAGAGAGCGAAGGAGAGCGAGAGCAGAGGAGGGTGTGAAACAGCCGAGAAAGGGGCGTGAAGGGGAGGGGTGGAGCGGTCTGGGGGTCGTGGTGTCACCAGCAGTGTGACATCTGCAGGAAGACAGCACCCCTGCTGCAGCACCCACCCACCTCCTCTCCCCGCCTCACCCAATGCCCTGGAGCAGTGCCAGCTCTCATTAAAACTTCTCTTAGTCCTCCTCTATCTCGAAACACTCAAACTACACTCGCTCTCCCCCACGCTTCCCGCTTCCCGACTCAACAGCTCTCAGATAGGGAGATTTCATACACATTCTGCCTCAACCGCATTCGGACAAATTCAGTGCCACCGGCTGGATTTAAAGGTGAAGCGTGTCGCTTTTACAATGATAAAATTCATTTAATGTTAAAGACATTCGCTAGACTTCTCAGAGAGTGTGAGAGACTTCATGCTCAACTAGTGACTTACGATCAAACTATACTTCAGTTTGACAAGAGCACTCAAAGTCAGCACCAAGCTAGTCTTTTCTGTTCTATTGTGCCATATATACAAGCAGAGCCTGAAATAAACACTCGCCAATACGAGGAAACATAGCCGTGAGGTCATACGAGAAGGAAAGCGCATGTGTATCCGTGTATCGGATCCGTGCATTCGCTCTTAAAGAGACAGCAGCCTAATATTCACAACCTGTTTTTAATGCTAATCTAACAACGAAGGACAAAGAAAGGTTTCAAAGGTAATCTCTCTCATTTTTATTAATGTCCTAAAATAACTATTGATCAACTGTAGACATAAGACATAAAAGAGACATAAAAAAAATGCAAAATTACTAAAACTTAAAATAAAAAACGGAAATATAAAAAACTAAAACTGATAAAATAACAACATGTATAAACTAAATGCTTATTAAAACTATTAAAATCACAAATGCACAACAATAATAAAAACTTATATAAAATATTAATAACTAATAATAAAAATGGAGAAACTATATAGACTTTGTAAATGTAATTGTGTTGCGTAGTCATTTTTAATAGTTTTAAAACTATTTAAAAAAATTACAAAAAGCACAACAAAATTACTAAAACTAACTTGAAATAAAAACCAAAATTATTAAAATTACTGATAAAATATTAATAAAACTAAATAAAATGTATAAAAGTCATACTTAAAAACAACAAAACGCACAAAATTACTAAAACTAACTTAAATTAAAATATAAAAAACTGATAAAAAATTAATACAAATTGATAACTATATACTTATTAAAAAACTTAATGACAAAAACACATAAAATTACTAAAACTAACTTAATTTAAAATAAAAACGGAATTAAAATCTATACAAATAAATGTATGAATGTTTTATAACTAGCTATATAGACTAATTAAAAAAACTAAATCACTAAAAACAAAGTATAATTTAAATCAAACAGAATATAAAAATGAACAAAATGTGAATAAAAATGTATATAAAATAAAATATAAAAATGCTGTATTTGCAATGTTTGCCCCCACAGAGTGAAGAAATAAAGCTGCTTTAGTGGCATGCATTAAGAGAGTAAAGTGAACGTTCATCATGGAGTCCAGTGTGAGAGTACAGCAGCTCCAGCTCAACTCACCCGAGAGGCTTTAATCTGATCTGGGCCGTCGCCTGCTCTCGGCGGGCCGCTTGCGTAAGTAAACACCCCCCCGAGAGGCTCACCTATGCAATATGCTTCGCTCCCAGCAGAGAGGAGCAGGGGCTGGCTCAGAGACGAGATGTGCACAGTCCCCCGGGTGGCATCCACCCCTCCACCTGTCTCGTGAGCCGCCCGACACCTACACCATCTGAGGGACACTCAACAAAAGCTCCGATAAGATGAAAGCGGAGCGATATGCTATGCTTTCTCTCGCTCTGCCCCAGGACTTGTTCTCCTCTTTGGCATCTCTGCCCAATCTGCCGTATTAATTGTTCATCTGTAGCGGAACAGGGGAATGCCTCGCAATATGGCACCAGTAATTATTTGTGCCAGTGTTCTGGGCGGCCAATAGTGTTTCACGCGTGCCAGCGATGGCAAACTGTTGCTGGACTGTTCTGCGGAGAGCTCGGGGGTGTTGGACGCAGCGCATGGTTCAAATAAAGCACAGGGAGTGTGTGTGGAACCGAGCACCGGACTCCATCGGAGCATCTGCCGCACAGATCCGTCTGAGGAGCCGCTCAGGGGAGCCCCAAAGGCACAGTTGTTTTTTTAGAAACCTGGTCCTTGACTTCGCTCTCATTTAAACCTCCCGATGGGTTTAAGCACGGGTTTAATAATACGCAAGCTACCCATAACGTAACCGAGGATTAGAGCAATGTGTGAACAATGTGAGGAACCGATCCTGAAACGGACTCAGCGCTCCGGTTCAGACGAGCACTTCTTCTTCCGCCCCCAGAGACGCCCCTCTCGCCCCCCTTTGGCTCGCTCTAATTGTTTTTTGTAATCATTTTCTCCACTCTGCTATTGTGACAGGAGGCAGTTACACTCTTCCTAACAAATTAACACACACACTAGCAGACAAAAGAGCCAGGATGGCGACAAGCCCATTTTTACACAGATGGGTGCACTCTATGTTGCCCTGAGTTTAACACACACACACACACATTTGGGGAATGTATCATAAGCAGGATCACATTACAGAGGAGGCGCAGGTGTCGAAGACCTCTGTCACCTTGAGATCACATCCACACATTCAAAACATATTGGCATCTGTTTCTTAGCACATTTTGCACCGGTTGCACTCAGATAATCGGCAAGAGGCGCATATGAAGCTTGAGGCGTGTGTTTCTGAGAGAGTCTCTTCTGCTCACCAAAACAGTGTAATATTCCTCCAGTGTAGATCAGCTGTTCTCTGTGTGAACACACACTCACCTAAAGGATTATTAGGAACACACACTAATACTGTGTTTGACCCCTTTCGCCTTCAGAACTGCCTTAATTCTACGTGGCATTGATTCAACAAGGTGCTGAAAGCATTCTTTAGAAATGTTGGCCCATATTGATAGGATAGCATCTTGCAGTTGATGGAGATTTGTGGGATGCACATCCAGGGCACGAAGCTCCCGTTCCACCACATCCCAAAGATGCTCTATTGGGTTGAGATCTGGTGACTGTGGGGGCCATTTTAGTTCAGTGAACTCATTGTCATGTTCAAGAAACCAATTTGAAATGATTGGAGCTTTGTGACCTGGAGCATTATCCTGCTGGAAGTAGCCATCAGAGGATGGGGACATGGTGGTCATAAAGGGATGGACATGGTCAGAAACAATGCTCAGGTAGGCCGAGGCATTTAAACTAGGGATGCTCCGATTGATCGGCAACCGATCTCTATCGGCCGATAATCGCTTTGGGATGATTGATCGGCGGTCTCTAAAAAGGTCGATCTCATGCTGTCGACACATACAAACCCGTGCTTGCCGTGAGAGCTAGGGCATGATATGATATAATAATGATATAATATTAATCAGATCTACTGATCCCTATCACCTAATGACTACAGCCCCATTGACTCCCTGTGCAAATGCATTGATGAAGTTAACAGTTGGATGAGCCAAAACTATCTTCAGTTAAACTAAAACAAAACTGAAATCATTACATTTGGAAACAAAGATGAAATTCTCAAAGTGAACGCATATCTTGAGGCTAAAGATGTTAAAGAGACACACCCGACTCCGCAGATAGTCCGCCAGGTTTTTCCTGGTGAAGTTGGCAGCGGCGGCCGGGCTGAGCTCATATCCTGAGGAAAGAGGAACAACAATCAGGATCAATCCAGAAAACAACACTGATTTCAAACAAAGTGTGTTAAAGGAACACTCCAGCGTTTTTAGAAATAGGGCTTATTCAACATCTTTCCTACATTTAGATATGTGTGCAAATGCATTTTTGTCTCAGTGCATGCATTGATTTAGTTTGGCAGGGTCGGCGCTAGCTTAGCTTAGCATAATGAATGGAATCCTATGTTGCCAGCTAGCATGTCCAGAGTAAGTGATTAAAAACCTCCCCACCTAATTACTTCTTGTGGCCTGCGTATTCACAACGAGTACAAATAGCGATGCAGATTAAGGACTATATTATGGGGAAGCACAGGCGAAGCACTGCTACTTGGGTGTAGAGATGTTGACGGAAGTTGTGGGATTTCATGTGTTGTGTGATATCTCTGCAGTAGCAGTGCTTCGCCTGTGCTTCCCCATGATATAGTCCCAATATCTGCCTAGGAAATCGCCTAGTCTTAATCTGCATCGCTATTTGTACTCGTTGTGAATACGCAGGCCACAAGAAGTGATTAGGTGGGGAGGTTTTTTATCACTTACTCTGGACATGCTAGCTGGCAACATAGGATTCCATTCATTATGCTAAGCTAAGCTAGCGGCGACCCCGCCAAACTAAATCAATGCATGCACTGAGACAAAAATGCATTTACCCACATATCTAAATGTAGGAAAGATGTTGAATAAGCCCTATTTCTAAAAACGCTGGAGTGATCCTTTAAAAGGGGGAAATCTTGCCTGAAACACGTGTCACTAAAACAACAGCACAACAACACAAAACTGACAAAACATGAATGCTTACCATTCCTCATTTTGTAAAGCTGGACGTTTTTCTGGATGTATTCGGCGAACTGTACGGTGTCTCCGGCCTCGCCCACACACAGCAGCAGGATCTTCTCACTCAGCTTGAACATCTTGTCATAATCTGGAAACATAAATCATTTCACTGGATCTGCACGATTTGTTTACATTTACAGAGCATTGGTGCTCTTCAGTACAGTCTTCACTGTGAACATCTGCCTGTGATAATGCTACACTAGCGTGCCTGTTCTGCTTCATCTCTACTGAGATCACGGCTCACGTTAACCTGGAACTGAGAGAGAAAAGAGCCAGAATAGTGAGATAAAGGTTGTGATTACCTTTTTATTATAATTATATCATAATAATATAAAGTATATACTTTGTATTTAATATTTTTTTAAATTACCATTTTAAATAATAATAATAATAATAAATATATACAGGTATATGTGTGTGCATGTGTGTGTGAGTGAGTGAGTTTAGTGAGAGAGAAAATACAAATAATTTAATATTTATTTAAAGGTGTTATCTTAAATCCTATGCCAAAAGGTCAGACACACACACACACACACGTACATATATACTCTCTCACACACACACACACACACACACACACACACACACACACAGGAGTGTACATATATACTGCTCTCTCTCTCTCTCTCTCTCTCTCTCTCTCACACTCACACAGGAGTGTACATATATACTCTCTCTCTCACACACACACACACACACACACACACAGGAGTGTACATATATACTCTCTCTCTCTCTCTCACACACACACACACACACACACACACAGTGATACATACACATACACACACGCACACACACAAGTGTACATATATAATCTCTCACACACACACACACACACACACACACACACACAGGAGTGTACACATATACTTTCTCACACACACACACACACACACACACACACAGGAGTGTACATATATACTCTCTCACTCTCACACACACACACACACACACACACACACAGGAGTGTACATAATACTCTCTCACACACACACACACACACACAGGAGTGTACATATACTCTCTCACTCACACACACACACACACACACACAAACACACACACACACACACACACACACACACAGGAGTGTACATATATCACTCCTCTCTCTCATACTCTCTCTCTCTCTCTCACACACACACACACACACACACACACACACACACACACACACACACACACACGACGCTGTTGCTTTCACTTTCTCCTGTGAATCGCAAACTCATCCTCAGGGCGATCACTCACATCAATCCCTGTCGTGTCGCTCCGTTAACGGTTATGAGAGCGGAGTCTACGGTCTAAAGGGAGTTTAATAAACCAAAGCCTTATATCTGAATATATTCATGAGTGAATCAGTTCAGCACACAGACTGAGTCAGCACAGCAGAAAGCTAACGCAAGCTCGGCTAACCGCCACACGCACAGAAGTGCTGATTCACTTCACACAGACATGTATGAACAGTGAAGTGTGGTTTATTGTTGTGGTCTGCAACATGTGTGTTAAAATAACTGTGTTTGTAATGGTGCTCTTGCTGTGAGGCCGGTTAGCGTGCCGCTAGCATGCTAACACACACTCACCGTGTTTCATCTGAATTATACTGCTCGCCGCCACATTATCCGCCGCAACCAGCACAAAGTCCGGGCCTGGATCCCGATCAGGTACTCCATATCACAGACTGAGGGGTAACGCAGTCAGAGAAACACACACTCTGTTAAGGGAGAGACTAGCAGCGCAGCTCTATCAGATATTACACAGCAAAGCTCAAGAAGAAGTTCCTGAGCAGCGCACGCTTCGAACGTCATCAGACCGCCCGCGCTCCTGTCACGTGACGACAGGCGGGAAAATAAATAAATACTATACATATATATATTAGTACTATTAAGTAAAAATAAATGATTGGGTTTACATAATATATATGTGTATACACTCAGGTATGTATATTTTTAAGAATATATATATATATATATATAAATCGGCTGTCCGTAACTTTTTTGTGTTCAAGATTTACAAAACATTATATAATGAGAATGTACAACATGAATCAATTTTCCAAACCGACACACACATGTATTATTAATCGTGATTAATCATTTTGACGGTACTAATATATTTTTAAAAATCGTCTTTTCGTTAAATCATTAGCTAGGCTATACGCATAAATCTGTTAATTGTGAAAACAATGAATTTTCTTCAGGTTAAAAGTTTGAACATGGTTAAATATGGCTTGCGGTGGAGAAGGTGACATTCCTTTAGTTAAATAAAATGATTGAGTTGAAAGTAATTGCATTTATTGATGATAAATACACATTCGGTTTATTATTACAGAAATCTGTTTTATTCGAATGCATGACAAATATGCATCACATTATAAATGCATACGTTTATTTATAACATACGTTTGGTTTATGTGTCAATGCATGGACAGTTTATATACATTTTATATTTAAATATGTTTTTGAGTGATATTACACATAAAAATAAAAGTATGCAGATTTACGAATTTGCTAGTAAAATTCCAGGAAATTAAATGGAAAAAGCCTGATCTATTATTATGAATTAAGAATTTTAAATGAGTGAAAATTTAAATGCATAAATGTTAAAGGAACAAGGGTATGGACCATTTAGTTGCTGTGATGCATATTCATAAATTAGAAAAAATTATTAGTTTATAATAGGAATAATATATGATTCAATTTGAAGGAATTTGACCATTAATGGAATTCTGGTCTATATGCGGAAGTGGACAAATAAGCAGTACAATATTTAAACTGACAGAGTGTGTCTGCTTCCCGAACAATGCTAGGAAGACTGTTCCAGAGTTTAGGTGCTAAATAGGAAAAGGATCGACCGCCTGCAGTTGATTTAGATATTCTAGGTATTATCAACTGGTCAGAGTTTAGAGACCGCAGTAGGCGTGATGGAGTATAATGTGTTAACAGCTCACTCAAGTACTGGGGAGCTAAACCATTTAGTGCTTTGTAAGTAATAAGCAAGATTTTAAAATGTATGCGATGTTTAATAGGGAGCCAGTGCAGTGTTGACAGAACCGGGCTAATGTGATCACACTTCCTGGTTCTAGTAAGAACTCGAGCTGCTGCGTTTTGGACCAGCTGGAGTTTGTTTATTAAGCGAGCAGGCAACCACCCAGTACAGCATTACAATAATCTAGCGGTGTGTTTTGCACTCTTGATAGTGTCACCCTCTCATTGCTGTGCACAATTTTTCTGCACAGTGGCTGAATTGTAGTTCGTGTGTGTGGTTGTGTGTGTTCACAGAGCTAATGCAACGAAAGTTGCCGTCCCAAAAAGATTAAATTAACCCTTTGCAGTTCTCTTCTGTGTGAGTTTTCCTGTGCATCCATCCATGTGTGTGTGTGTGTTTTTAAGAAATATATATATATATATATATATATATATATATATATATATATATATATATATATATATATATATATATATATATATATATATATATATATATATATATATATATATCGGCTGTCCGTAACTTTTTTGTGTTCAAGATTTACAAAACATTATATAATGAGAATGTACAACATGAATCAATTTTCCAAACCGACACACACATGTATTATTAATCGTGATTAATCATTTTGTGTACTAATATATTTTTAAAAATCGTCTTTTCATTAAATCATTAGTAGGCTATACGCATAAATCTGTTAATTGTGAAAACAATTAATTTTCTTAGTTTAGAGGCGCAGTAGGCGTGATGGGTATAATGTGTT
>CM040919.1:1162291-1200060 GCA_023029165.1 Gobiocypris rarus | reverse complement strand
TCTGTTGAAGATGTGTCCATTTATGATTTATTTCTTCTCTTTCTTGTTCTAGAAGGTCTCTGCAGTTCTTCAACTCTTGTTTTTGTTCAGCTAAATCTGCGTTCATCTTTTCCAGATCTTCTTTCCGTCTCATTGATTCTTCAATGACACTCTCAATTTCTCCTTTGTCCTTTTGTAGATGAGTTTCCATTTCCGTCAGTTTTTCTCTTTCCTTCTTTATTTCCTCCTCCATGTATCTGATTCGTTCACTTTCATTTTGCAGTTCAGTCTTTCTTTGAGCCAGAAGATCTTTTTCATCTGTGATTTTTTGTTTCTCAAGGTCAAGCTCTTCTTTCTGGAGTTTAACCTCATGTCTCTGTTCCTCCACCTCATCCATAAATTTTTGAATGATTTCTTTGTTCTTTATAATTCCTTCCTTTTCTAGATCAATCTCTTGTGTTTTCTGGGCAAGTGCTGATCTCTCTAGTTGGATTGCCTCTCTCATGTCTTCTTCCATCTGCTGTCTTTGTGTCATTATTTCAGACCTCATCTTCTCCAGGTCATTTCTTTCCTGTTTAATCATTTTCTGCCCATGATCTATTTCAGTTTTCTCTCTTTTCAGTTCACTCTTTATCTGATCAAGTTCTTCTCTCTCCATCTTTGCTTTTACTTTCATTTCTTCGGCTTTCTCTCTTTCTTTCATAATCTGTTCTTGCAGTGTGTTTAACTCTTGTGTTTTTAGGTTTATGTCATGATGTTCCTGCTCAGCTTTAGTCTTTAGCTCCTGAATCTCAGATTTGGTCTCTTCTAGACTTTTTCTTTCTTCTTCCATATTCTTTTGTTCCATTATATTCTCTTTCTTCTTTTTGCTGACTTGAGAATCAAATTCATCAATTCTCTGTTGAAGATGTGTCCATTTATGATTTATTTCTTCTCTTTCTTGTTCTAGAAGATCTCTGCAGTTCTTCAACTCTTGTTTTTGTTCATCTAAATCTGCGTTCATCTTTTCCAGATCTTCTTTCCGTCTCCTTGTTTCTTCAATGAGACTCTCAATTTCTCCTTTTTCCTTTTGTAGATGAGCTTCCATTTCCTTCAGTTTTTCTCTTTCCTTCTTTATTTCCTCCTCTGTGTATCTGATTTGTTCACTTTCATTTTGTATTTCTGTCTTTCTTTGAGCCAGAACATCTTTTTCATCTGTGATCTTTTGTTTCACAAGGTCAAGCTCTTCTTTCTGGAGTTTAACCTTATGCCTCTGTTCCTCCACCTCATCCATCAATTTTTGAATTATTTCTTTGTTCTTTATAATTCCGTCCTTTTCTAGATCAATCTCTTGTATTTTCTGGGCAAGTGCTGATCTCTCTAGTTGGATTGCCTCTTTCATGTCTTCTTCCATCTGCTGTCTTTGTGTCATTATTTCAGACCTCATCTTCTCCAGGTCATTTCTTTCCTGTTCAATCATTTTCTGCCCATGATCTATTTCAGTTCTCTCTCTTTTCAGTTCACTCTTTATCTGATCAAGTTCTTCTCTCTCCAGCTTTGCTTTTACTTTCATTTCTTCGGCTTTCTCTCTTTCTTTCATAATCTGTTCTTGCAGTATGTTTAACTCTTGTGTTTTTAGGTTTGTATCATGATGTTCCTGCTCAGCTTTAGTCTTTAGCTCCTGAATCTCAGATTTGGTCTCTTCTAGACTTTTTCTTTCTTCTTCCATATTCTTTTGTTCCATTATATTCTCTTTCTTCTTTTTGCTGACTTGAGAATCAAATTCATCAATTCTCTGTTGAAGATGTGTCCATTTATGATTTATTTCTTCTCTTTCTTGTTCTAGAAGATCTCTGCAGTTCTTCAACTCTTGTTTTTGTTCATCTAAATCTGCGTTCATCTTTTCCAGATCTTCTTTCCGTCTCCTTGTTTCTTCAATGAGACTCTCAATTTCTCCTTTTTCCTTTTGTAGATGAGCTTCCATTTCCTTCAGTTTTTCTCTTTCCTTCTTTATTTCCTCCTCTGTGTATCTGATTTGTTCACTTTCATTTTGTATTTCTGTCTTTCTTTGAGCCAGAACATCTTTTTCATCTGTGATCTTTTGTTTCACAAGGTCAAGCTCTTCTTTCTGGAGTTTAACCTTATGCCTCTGTTCCTCCACCCCATCCATTAATTTTTGAATTATTTCTTTGTTCTTTATAATTCCGTCCTTTTCTAGATCAATCTCTTGTATTTTCTGGGCAAGTGCTGATCTCTCTAGTTGGATTGCCTCTCTCATGTCTTCTTCCATCTGCTGTCTTTGTGTCATTATTTCAGACCTCATCTTCTCCAGGTCATTTCTTTCCTGTTCAATCATTTTCTGCCCATGATCTATTTCAGTTTTCTCTCTTTTCAGTTCACTCTTTATCTGATCAAGTTCTTCTCTCTCCATCTTTGCTTTTACTTTCATTTCTTCGGCTTTCTCTCTTTCTTTCATAATCTGTTCTTGCAGTATGTTTAACTCTTGTGTTTTTAGGTTTATGTCATGATGTTCCTGCTCAGCTTTTGTCTTTAGCTCCTGAATCTCAGATTTGGTCTCTTCTAGACTTTTTCTTTCTTCTTCCATATTCTTTTGTTCCATTATATTCTCTTTCTTCTTTTTGCTGACTTGAGAATCAAATTCATCAATTCTCTGTTGAAGATGTGTCCATTTATGATTTATTTCTTCTCTTTCTTGTTCTAGAAGATCTCTGCAGTTCTTCAACTCTTGTTTTTGTTCATCTAAATCTGCGTTCATCTTTTCCAGATCTTCTTTCCGTCTCCTTGTTTCTTCAATGAGACTCTCAATTTCTCCTTTTTCCTTTTGTAGATGAGCTTCCATTTCCTTCAGTTTTTCTCTTTCCTTCTTTATTTCCTCCTCTGTGTATCTGATTTGTTCACTTTCATTTTGTATTTCTGTCTTTCTTTGAGCCAGAACATCTTTTTCATCTGTGATCTTTTGTTTCACAAGGTCAAGCTCTTCTTTCTGGAGTTTAACCTTATGCCTCTGTTCCTCCACCCCATCCATTAATTTTTGAATTATTTCTTTGTTCTTTATAATTCCGTCCTTTTCTAGATCAATCTTTTGTATTTTCTGGGCAAGTGCTGATCTCTCTAGTTGGATTGCCTCTCTCATGTCTTCTTCCATCTGCTGTCTTTGTGTCATTATTTCAGACCTCATCTTCTCCAGGTCATTTCTTTCCTGTTCAATCATTTTCTGCCCATGATCTACTTCAGTTCTCTCTCTCTCCAGTTCACTCTTCATCTGATCAAGTTCTTCTCGCTCCATCTTTTCTTTTACTTTAATTTCTTTGGCTTTCTCTCTTTCTTTCATAATCTGTTCTTGCAGTGTGTTTAACTCTTGTGTTTTTAGTTTTATATCATGATGTTCCTGCTCAGCTTCAGTCTTTAAGTCCTGGATCTCAGCTTTGGTCTCTTCTAGACCTTTTCTTTCTTCTTCCATCTTCTTCTGTTCTATTATATTCTCTTCTTTCTGTTTTCTGACTTGAGCATCAAATTCATCAATTCTCTGTCGTAGATGTGTCCATTTATGATTTATTTCTTCTCTTTCTTGTTCTAGAAGATCTCTGCAGTTCTTCAACTCTTGTTTTTGTTCATCTAAATCTGAATTCATCTTTTCCAGATCTTCTTTCCGTCTCCTTGTTTCTTCAATGACACTCTCAATTTCTGCTTTGTCCTTTTGTAGATGAGCTTCCATTTCCTTCAGTTTTTCTCCTTCTTTCTTTATTTCCTCATCTGTGTATCTGATTTGTTCACTTTCATTTTGTACTTCTGTCTTTCTTTGAGCCAGAAGATCTTTTTCATCTGTGATTTTTTGTTTCTCAAGGTCAAGCTCTTCTTTCTGAGTTTAACCTCATGCCTCTGTTCCTCCACCTCATCCATACATTTTTGAATTATTTGTTTGCTCTTTTCAATTCCGTCCTTTTCTAGATCAATCTCTTGTATTTTCTGGGCAAGTGCTGATCTCTCTAGTTGGATTGTCTCTCTCATGTCTTCTTCCATCTGCTGTCTTTGTGTCATTATTTCAGACCTCATCTTCTCCAGGTCATTTCTTTCCTGTTCAATCATTTTCTGCCCATGATCTATTTCAGTTCTCTCTCTTTTCAGTTCACTCTTCATCTGATCAAGTTCTTCTCTCTCCAGCTTTGCTTTTACTTTCATTTCTTCATCTTTCTCTCTTTCTTTCATAATCTGTTCTTGCAGTGTGTTTAACTCTTGTGTTTTTAGTTTTATATCATGATGTTCCTGCTCAGCTTCAGTCTTTAAGTCCTGGATCTCAGCTTTGGTCTCTTCTAGACCTTTTCTTTCTTCTTCCATCTTCTTCTGTTCTATTATATTCTCTTCTTTTTGTTTTCTGACTTGAGCATCAAATTCATCAATTCTCTGTTGTAGATGTGTCCATTTATGATTTATTTCTTCTCTTTCTTGTTCTAGAAGATCTCTGCAGTTCTTCAACTCTTGTTTTTGTTCATCTAAATCTGAATTCATCTTTTCCAGATCTTCTTTCCGTCTCCTTGTTTCTTCAATGACACTCTCAATTTCTGCTTTGTCCTTTTGTAGATGAGTTTCCATTTCCGTCAGTTTTTCTCTTTCCTTCTTTATTTCCTCCTCCATGTATCTGATTCGTTCACTTTCATTTTGCAGTTCAGTCTTTCTTTGAGCCAGAATATCTTTTTCATCTGTGATTTTTTGTTTCTCAAGGTCAAGCTCTTCTTTCTGGAGTTTAACCTTATGTCTCTGTTCCTCCACCTCATCCATACATTTTTGAATTATTTCTTTGCTCTTTTCAATTCCGTCCTTTTCTAGATCAATCTCTTGTATTTTCTGGGCAAGTGCTGATCTCTCTAGTTGGATTGCCTCTCTCATGTCTTCTTCCATCTGCTGTCTTTGTGTCATTATTTCAGACCTCATCTTCTCCAGGTCATTTCTTTCCTGTTCAATCATTTTCTGCCCATGATCTATTTCAGTTTTCTCTCTCTTCAGTTCACTCTTTATCTGATCAAGTTGTTCTCTCTCCATCTTTGCTTTTACTTTCATTTCTTCGGCTTTCTCTCTTTCTTTCATAATCTGTTCTTGCAGTGTGTTTAACTCTTGTGTTTTTAGGTTTATGTCATGATGTTCCTGCTCAGCTTTAGTCTTTAGCTCCTGAATCTCAGATTTGGTCTCTTCTAGACTTTTTCTTTCTTCTTCCATATTCTTTTGTTCCATTATATTCTCTTTCTTCTTTTTGCTGACTTGAGAATCAAATTCATCAATTCTCTGTTGTAGATGTTTCCATTTATGATCTATTTCTTCTCTTTCTTGTTCTAGAAGGTCTCTGCAGTTCTTCAACTCTTGTTTTTGTTCATCTAAATATGCGTTCATCTTTTCCAGATCTTCTTTCCGTCTCCTTGTTTCTTCAATGAGACTCTCAATTTCTGCTTTTTCCTTTTGTAGATGAGCTTCCATTTCCGTCAGTTTTTCTCTTTCCTTCTTTATTTCCTCCTCCATGTATCTGATTCGTTCACTTTCATTTTGCAGTTCAGTCTTTCTTTGAGTCAGAATATCTTTTTCATCTGTGATATTTTGTTTCTCAAGGTCAAGCTCTTCTTTCTGGAGTTTAACCTCATGTCTCTGTTCCTCCACCTCATCCATACATTTTTGAATTATTTCTTTGCTCTTTTCAATTCCGTCCTTTTCTAGATCAATCTCTTGTATTTTCTGGGCAAGTGCTGATCTCTCTAGTTGGATTGCCTCTCTCATGTCTTCTTCCATCTGCTGTCTTTGTGTCATTATTTCAGACCTCATCTTCTCCAGGTCATTTCTTTCCTGTTCAATAATTTTCTGCCCATGATCTATTTCAGTTTTCTCTCTCTTCAGTTCACTCTTTATCTGATCAAGTTGTTCTCTCTCCATCTTTGCTTTTACTTTCATTTCTTCGGCTTTCTCTCTTTCTTTCATAATCTGTTCTTGCAGTGTGTTTAACTCTTGTGTTTTTAGGTTTATGTCATGATGTTCCTGCTCAGCTTTAGTCTTTAGCTCCTGAATCTCAGATTTGGTCTCTTCTAGACTTTTTCTTTCTTCTTCCATATTCTTTTGTTCCATTATATTCTCTTTCTTCTTTTTGCTGACTTGAGAATCAAATTCATCAATTCTCTGTTGAAGATGTGTCCATTTATGATCTATTTCTTCTCTTTCTTGTTCTAGAAGGTCTCTGCAGTTCTTCAACTCTTGTTTTTGTTCATCTAAATCTGCGTTCATCTTTTCCAGATCTTCTTTTCGTCTCCTTGTTTGTTCAATGAGACTCTCAATTTCTCCTTTGTCCTTTTGTTGATGAGCTTTCATTTCCTTCAGTTTTTCTCCTTCCTTCTTTATTTCCTCCTCCATATGTTTGATTCGTTCACTTTCTTTTTGCAGTTCAGTCTTTCTTTGAGCCAGAAGATCTTTTTCATCTGTGATCTTTTGTTTCTCAAGGTCAAGCTCTTCTTTCTGGAGTTTAACCTTATTCCTCTGTTTCTCCTCCTCATCCATACATTGTTTTATCATTTTTTTGCTCTTTTCAATTCCATCCTTTTCTAAATCAATCTCTTGTATTTTCTGGCCAAGTGCTGATCTCTCTAGTTGGATTGCCTCTCTCATGTCTTCTTCTGTCTGCTGTCTTTGTGTCATTATTTCAGACCGCATCTTCTCCAGGTCATTTCTTTCCTGTTCAATTATTTTCCTGGCATCATCTGTTTTCTTCTGTTCATGATCTATTTCTGTTTTCTTTCTTTCAAGTTCATCTTTTATCTGATCAAGTTCTTCTTTATCCATCTTTGCTTTTACTCTCATCTCTTCCATTTGTATTTCTAATTCATTCCTCATGTTCTCCAGATATTTCCTCTCCTTATTCATGGCTCTTAAACTCTCCTTTAGACTGTGCTGCTGTAGATTCATTTCAGTCTTTTCAGTCTGTATCTTATAATTGATTTCTTCTACTTCATCTCTTTGTTTTTGTATTTCCTTCTGTAGAACCTCCAGTTCTTTCCATTTAATCACCATGCCCTCTTTTTCTTTCTCTAGTTCATCTCTCTGCCTCAGGATTTCGTTAGCCTTCAGCTCAAGAAGCTTCTTCTTGTCATTCATTGAGCTTTTACTCATCTCTTCTTTTTCTCTGTGTTTTGTAATTTGCAGCTTCAGGTCATCAGCTTGTCTCTGTAAATCTTCTCTTTCTGCTTCAATGCCTTTTTTCTCTTTTTCCAGAAGATCTTTCTTGGTCTCAATCTTTTGATTTTGCTCAGCTATGTCATCAACAGTCTTTTCCAGTTCTCTCTTTTTCCTCTCAGTTTCTTCCATGGTGTTGTCACACTGCTCTTTCATTAGTTTAAGGTGGGCCTCTCTTATGTCCAATTTTTCTCGCTCCCTTCCGATCTCTTCTAAGATGTTAGTTAGATTTTCAGCATCATTCTGCTCCTCAGACTTTGTCTTGTAAACCAGTCTTTTGTCCTCTTGCAGTTGTTCTGCTTCAGTTTGGATCTCTTCTTGTTGTTCCACCAGCTTGGCTTTCATGATTTCCAAATCTTTCATTAATTTGTTAGTCATGTTCCCGTTTTCGCCAATATCTTGTTTTTCTTTTTGTATTTTATCTCTCTGTTGAGCAAGTTCTCTTTCCTGCTTTTCATTTGTCCTCATGTCCTCTTCCATTTGTTGTCTCTGAGCTTCTAGTTCAATTCTCATCTCAACAATTTCACTTCTTTCTTCCTTCATCTCTTTAAAACTTTGATCCAGTCTTTGCTGTTGCTCAGTAACATAGTTCTCTCTCTGCTCCAGCTCAGCCTTCTCCATGATCACTGTTTGTCTCATGGACTCTATTTCATCATTTATCCTATTTATATCAGCTTTCCATTTCTCAGATTGTTCTCTCTCAGCATGAAGCTCTCTCTTAATCTGTTTCAGTCTTTGTCTCTCTTTCTCTAATTCTTCTAATTGGGATTCAACCTCTTCTTTCCGTTGTTCAGTCCAGATCTGCAGATCATCTTTTTTCTGATTAATTTCTAACTTTTCATTATCTATTTCATGTCGGATCTTCTCAAGCAACTCAAAGTCCTTATCATTTTTTTGTTTATGCAATTCTATATCAACCTGCATTACGTCAAGGGCATGTTGTCTCTTATTGGCTTCCTCAAGAACATTATCTAAATGTTCTTGTTCAATCTGAAGCTGAGTAGCTATTCCATCTAACTCCATTTTTCGCCTCTCTACTTCCTCTTCCTTCCTCTTTATTATTAGCTCTTTTTCCTCAAGAGCTTTTTGCTTGTCTTGGATGATTTGCCTTTGTAGTTCAATTGACTGAATCTGACTGTGTATCTCAGCTTGCATGTGTTTTATGTTTTCCATTTCTTCTTGGGCTTTCTGAAGTTCTTTTGCTAAATCAGAAAGCCCTTGCTTTTCCTCCATCATTTTTTTGATGCTAAGCTCCAACATCTGTTTCTGCTGTTCAAGTTCAAACCTCTGTTGTTCCAGATTTTCTCTCTCTTTCTTGTTTTCCTCCTTGGTTTGATCATTCTGTCGCTGCTGGTTGAGTACTTCGACCTGTCGCTCCTCAGTGCTTGATTTTTCCAAAAGAAGCTTTTTCTTCACAATCTCATTTTCATTTTGCTGGTTCTTTATCTCTGCTTCTAGATTGTTTCTTAAAGTCGTCAAGGTATTCCTCTCTTCCTCCGTTTCTTGTTTTTCACGAAGAAGTTCATTCTTCATCTCCTCAAGGGCCAGCCTCTCCTTTTGTATCTCTTCAATCTGGTCCATCATTTGGTTTTCCAGGTCTTTCTTTTCTTTGTTGATTTCTGTCTTTTCCTTTTCAAGCATGACTTTAGTTTTCTCAGTTTCTTGCCTTTGTCTCTCCATCTCCTTCATCATTATATCAAGGTCCCTCATTTTCAATTCAGTCTCTTCAGACAAACATTTAATTTCTTCTCTGTCTTTATCTATTTGGATTTTCATTTTTTGGATCTCCTCTAATTCTGCCCTTATCTGTTCTAGGGCATTCTTCTCATCTTGTACATTTATTTTTTCATGTCTTACATTTTGTAATTGCTTCTCTAGATCCATTTTCTGCTGCTGCTCTTTCATGAAAGTTTGCTCTTTGTTTTCAAGCTCACTTTCCTTTCTTTCAATTCTGTTTGAAGTGTAACCAGTTTCTGTCCTTCTGAATGTACATTTTCATTCTCTTTCTCAATATCACACCTTTCCTTTAGAACCTCCATCTTAATTTGCTCTAGAGCCTTCATCTTATTTTGAATCTCTTGTTTTGTTATCTCATCTTGTTCTCTCTGCTGTAAGGTTTTTCTTTCCAGGTCCTCTGTTTCTCTCACTAACTCTTCCATCTTAAGCTTCAAATGTCTAATTTCCCTTTCATAAGCATGCCTGTCATTTTTCAGTTGTATCTTGTCATCTTGAAGTTCTGCGCTCATTATATTAAGATCTTTCTTTGTGGTCTCCATTTCTGTGATGGTTTTCTCTATATCTTCTTTTTGCAGTTGAAGTTTTAGACTGAGGTCTGTTAATCTATCTCTCTCACGGTTTGCTTCCTGAATCAGCCTGTCAGTGATGTCTGACTTCTTCTGAAGCTCAGCATAGCCATCTTTAAGCTGTTGGGTCTGTTTTCTCACATCTTCTTTCTCTTGTTTAATCAAATCTCTCTCTGTGCTGACCATCTGCTTAATTTCTTCCACTCTCTCTTTTTCTTTGTTTAGTTCACTCACCATCTCTTGTAGTTTATCTTCCCTTTTTGTGACATCATGGAGGTTTTCCACAAATTTAGCCCTCTGATCTTCTTGCTTATTCTTCATGTTTTCTAGATTTTTCAGTTCCATTTCATTGGCTTTCATGGCAGCACCCATTTGTTGCTTTTGTTGATTGATTTCAGCTTTTTGGTCTTCTAACCAATCCTTCTCCATGATCAAAGCTTGTCTTGAAGATTCAATATCATCTTTCTGTCTTTGTAGTTCCCCTCTGAAGAGCTCAAACTCTTGCTTCTTCTGTCTTAAATTGTCCTTTTCTTTATCTATATCTTCTCTCTTTCTCAGTATTTCCATGTTGATCTTTTCAAGTGTGTCTTTCTTTTTCTCTATTTCTTTGAGAATCCAACCCTTCTCCTCCAGCTCATGTCTTTGCTTCTCCAGTATCTGTTGTCTCCTCTTTACCTCAGAAGTAATGCCTTCTAGTTCAGCCTTTTTCTTTTCATGTAGTGTTTTCATTTCTTCCATGGTTTGCCTCAGGTTCTGTATATCTCTGTTGTGCTGTTCCAGATTACTCTGGTTTCTCAAGAGTTCCTCAGCGACCATTTCCATTTCTTGCTTGTGCTCTCTTGTGTCCGTAAACTCTTCCATTTTGTCTTTATCTATTTCTACCTCAACCAGCTCTCTCTTGGTTTCCACATCCTCCTTTTCTCGTTTTATCTCATCCTTCAGCTGCTCCAGTTCTTCTCTTTCTTTCTGCAGAATTTCTCTCATACTTTCTTCCTCTTGTTGCTTCTCTACAAGTTCTGCCCTCATCTTCTCCAATTCATTCTTGTCTCTTCTGGTGATTTCTATCTCTGCTCTAAGGCTTCCTAGATTTTCCCGTATTTGTCCAATATCTTGAATGAGCCTCTGGATCTCAGACTTAAAGTTTTCCTTTTCAACTTTCTCTGCCTTACTTTTATCCATCCTGTTTTCCATGTCAACTTTCAGATTTCTTACCATTTCCCTGATTTTCACAACCTCTAAAATCAATCTTTGGATGTCAGCATTGGTATTTTCTTCATCTTCTAGATTAGCTGTTCTCTCCACTAATAGTTCAAAATCCTCTCTTGCGCTTTGAACATCATTCCTGAGTATTTCCAGCTCCTGCCTCTCTCTGTTGATCTCCTCTCTGGCCTTTGCTATCTCATTCTTTGTTTTCTCTATCTCATCCCTCTTTCTCATCACTTGTCTCATCTTTTGATCCAGATCTCTCTTTTCCAGGACTATCTCCGACCTTAGGACTTCCAGTTCTCCCTTCTCATGCTTCATTTTCTGAATCTTTTTTTCAATGTCTTCTCTCTGTTGCTTTATATCTATCAGCTCCACCTCCTTTGTTTTACTCTCAGTACCCTTTTCCAGTTTTAACATATCAGACCTCAGGTTTTCCAGCTCATCCAGCTGATATGTTAAGTCTGCTTTAGTTTTCTCAAGTTCTGCCTGCTGTTGATGAAGCTCAGCCTTCAACTCTGTCAGTTTGTCTATTTGTCTCTTAATTTCGTGCGTCTGACTCTCACTCTCTTCTTGTTGGTCACCCATGCTTAATGCTTCCATTTTCTCTCTTAATTCCTCTGAATCTCTCCTTATTTCTTTCTTTTTCCTGGTAAGTTTAACTGTGCTTTCTCTAGTTGTCTCCTCTAGAAGGCTTTCGAGGAGCTCCGATTTTTTCTTCACTTCAACCTTTTCTTTCTCCAGCAGTTCATTTTCATCACAAAGTTTTTGCTTGGCCAATGCCATTTCTTGTTTTTGTCTCTCCAAATCAGTTTTGATTTGCTCAAGATCACTTCTCTCTTTGCTCAACCAGTCTTTGCTACTCTCTATTTGCTCTTTCTCTTTTTGTATCTCATTGTTCTGCTGCTCATAATTTTCTTTAATATTCTGTTTCATAGCTTTGATTTCCAGCTTCATGTTCTCCAGTTCAAATCTTTCTTTTCTAGCAGCCTTGATTTCATCTTTCATTCTTCTGAGAACCTCTCTTACATGCTCAATTTCCCGGATCAGCCTCTGCATGTAAGCACTCATTTCTTGTCGATCCTCTGAATCTGCTTCAACATTAACTTCTCTCTGCATTTCCAGATCATGTTTTGTTCTCCAAGACATTTCCCTAGTATTTTCAGCTTCTTGAATAAGCCTCTGAATCTTTGTTTTCATATGTTCTTTCTCTTCCATATCTCCACCTCTTTCTTCCATATGAGATTGTAGTTCCTCTCCAGCTCTTTGTATCTCAGCTTTTATTCGCTCCATCTCTTCACGCTCAATACTTAAAATTACCCTGTCCATTTTGACTTTCTCATTTGCACTTTCAATATCAGCCCTTATTTTCTCCAACTCATCTCTTTTTCTTGCTACCTGTCTCATCTTGTGATCAAGATCTTTCCTCTTGCCATCAGTTTCATCCTGAAGAAGCTTTAGTTCTTTCATCTCATGTTTAGTCTTTTGCATCTTGTCCTCTAATTCCTCTTTCTGTTTGAGCATGTCAGCTCTTATACTAATGAGTTCCTCTACCTCATTTAGTCTTTTAGTCTCAAACTCCTGTTTTTGGATTATAATATTTGATTTGATCTCCTCATTGTTCTCCATTTCTCTCTTAAGCTGTCTTAACTTTTCATCAATTGCTTCTTTTTCTTTTGCTAACTCAGATTTAATGACGTTGTTTTTGTTTATCTCGTCTTGCAACTTTCCCATTAAATGACGCTCCACTCCTCTTCTGTCATTTTTTGTTTTCTTTGCTGTTCTTGTATTTCTTGCTTGGATTCACCAATCCGTTCAATCATCTCTTCTTTCTGTTTAAATACTTCTGCTCGAATTAGCTCTATTTCTTGATATCTCAGTCTTATTTCCATCTTGTCCTGTTCAATGGCCTCTTCCTTTTTAAGCAGGTTCCTTCTGATATCCTCAATATTGTCTTTTTTCTTTTTGCAAATGTTCCACCATCTGTTCTATTGCCTGTCTTTCAACATCCTCTTTAATTCTCTCTATTTCAGCCTTTGCTTCATCTAGTTCAAGCCTACATTTGTCTAGATTTTTAGCATAACTTTTCAACTCTTCCCTTTGTTTCTGTATCTCAGTATTTGCTTTATCAAGGTCTGTTCTTATATGACTCTCTTCAGATTTTTTCTCTACATCTTTTTCTCTTTCACTCAGTATCTCTTGCATTGACTTTTCTATGCTATCTGCTTTCGTTTGGAGCTCAGCTTTCATTCGCTGTAGTTGAGCTCTTTCATTTTGAATATCCTGCTTTTGGAATTGTATCTCCTCTAATTCTTTATACAGATTTGATTTATTTCGTTCCATATCATCTATGTCTTGGTCCAGCTGCCTTCTGCTTTTCTCAGTCAATGCTTTCTCATCCAAAAGCTCTTGCCTCAGCTGTTTCACATTTTCGATGTCCTTCTTTTTGTGTCTCCACCATGCGCCACTGATCTAACAGTTCATCTCTTTCTCTCTCTAGGTCATGTTTTTGTTTTAATATCTCCATGCTCATTATATCAAGACAATCTTTCTCTTTCTTTAGCTCTGCCTGTGTGAACTCACTTTCCTTGGATTGCCTTTTGAAATCTTCCTTGGTTTTCTTCAGATCCATCCTTTCCTTTGTAATAATCTCTTTCTCTACAGCAGCAGATTGTTTCTGTCTTTCTATCTCAGCTTTCATTTCATCCAGGGTGTCATTTTTCATTTTGGTCTCCTCTGTAAATTGTTGCCTCTCTTTTTCTAACTCTTCTGCAGTACTCTGCCCTTCTTTCTGTACTTTTAACTTTAACTTCTCAATATCCTCTCTCTTCTTTTGCAGCTCAACTTTTTCATTTTCATTTGCTTTCCTCTGAATTTGGAGGTCTCTAGCCAACTCAGCTCTCTTTTGTTCCAGATTATCCATATCAGTCTTTTCTTTTATCATGTTGTTTTTCATGTAATCTATTTCTTTTTGTTTATTTTGAAGTTCTGCTCTCATTTGATCTAGTTCATTCTCTTTGTGTTGTATTCGTTCCTTCTCATTTTCAATGTGGGCCATTTGTCTCAAGTTATTTGTATTCACCTGCTTAAGAATGTCTTTCTCTCTTTAAGTCAGTTATTTGTCTATCTAGTTCTTCCCTGGCTTGACTTATCTCTGTCTTGGTTTTTTCCAGCTCAAATCTTTCTTCTTGAAGCAAGTCTTTGGCAGACTGAATTTCTTTTCTTTGCTTCTCTGTCTCATCCAAGAGCTCTTTCATTAGTTGGTTGTCTGTATGAGGAGCACTGATGTCTAATTGCCTTTTATATTGGACTGCCATCTCCTCCTCCCTCTGTCTTTCATTGTTTGTCATCTCAGATGGTTTCTCCAAGTCTTCAGCTTGTCTTTGAAGTCCAGCTTTCATCTTCTCTAGTTCTTCTTTCTCATTTTCAATGGTTTGTTTCTCAACTTTGAGATTCTTTAATTCTCTCTCCATACCCATTTTCTGTCTCTCCATATGTTCCAAATCTTTGGTCAACAGCTTTCTGTCTTTTTCAACCAGATCTTTTTCCTCAAGTAACTTTAGTCTCAGTTGTTCACAGGTCTCTTTCTCTATCTTTAGACTGACCATATCCCTCTCTATATTTCTCTTCTGTGCCATAATTTCCACTCTCTCTTTTTCTAGGTTGGTCATTTCTGTCTTTGTGAATTCCATTAGATCATCAACCTCTCGCTGTAATTGATCAATATCAGTTTGTCTCTGGTCCATCTGACTCATTTCCATCATTATGATGTTCTTCATTTCATCCATTTCATGTTGTTGTTTTAAAATGTCTTCCTGCAGCTGTGAAAGTTCACTTTCTCTGCGAGAAAGACTTTCATTCTCATTTCCAATAGTCTCCACTTGCTTTGAGATGTTCTCCCTAATTTCTTCAAGAGTGTTTCTTTCTCTCTGCATCTCTGCTATTGTCATCTCATTCTTTTCCTGCTGTTCTGCAAGATGTTTGTTGGCTTCAGCAATTTCTGTTTTGATTTTCTCTAAATCACACTTCTCTAATTCAAAATCATTTGCTTGCTTTTGTTGATTTAATTTCTGAACATTAATTTCCTCAATAAAATGTTCAATATTTCTTCTCTCTTCCTGAAGTTGAGCTGCCATTTCTTCTAGCTGCTGTCTTTCATTCTGCATGTCCTGCTTTTTGATTTCAATGTTATCAGCTTCTCTTTGCAGTTCAGCTTTCATTTCTTCTAGCTTGTCCCTTTCATCTTCAGTAAACTTCTTTTCTGACTTCATCTCATATTTATGAGGTAAACTGTCCATGACTGCAGGAAAGGCTGACTTTTGGCTCTCAATATCTGTTTCTAATGCATCTGTCAAGTCCTTTCCCAGCATCTGCTCCATCAAGACACTTTGTCTATCTGGATCTGACATTTCTTTTTCTATTACAGGTTTGACTACATCTATGTCACTCTGTTGAAGAACAATTTCAGCCTCTGACCTCTCAAGCAGGCTCTCTTCAGTTATACCAAACATCATGTGGTCTATATATTCATGTTGTCTTTCAATGTCTCCCCTCATTCTTTCAAGTTCTTCCTTTTCTATTCTTAACTCTTCCTTTTCATTTTCAAGTTTAATTCTTTCCCTTGATATTTTCTCACTCATCTGCTCAAGAGTGTTTCTCTCTTGTTGTATTTCTACCAGTGTGATCTCAATGTTTGTTTTTTGTTCAGAAATCTGTTTTTCAAAATCTTCCTTGGTTCGAGACATCTCAGCAATGGTTTTCTCTAGGTCAGACTGTTCCCTTCTAATCAAGTTTTTGTCACTCTCAATTTTTTCTTGCTCCCTATGTATTTCAGCATAAGTTTCATCCAGCATATCCCTCTTCTTTTTAATCTCTTCATTGAGATTGTTGATTTCTTCTCTCTCTTTCTGGAGCTGAACGGTCATTTCCTCTAGTCTTTGTCCTTCACGTTGTGTGTCTAGTTTGATCTTCTCCTTCTCTTTGCAGGTCAGTTTTCATCTGTTTCATCAATTCTTTTTCATTCTCAAAAGATTCTCTATCAAGTTTGAGACTCTCTGAATCTTTGTCTACATTCATTTTTTGTTTCAGATCTTCCACATCTCTCTTCAGAAGTTGTCTGTCATTTTCCAGTAATTCCCTTTCAATCAATACTGCCTTCATTTGGATCTCAATATCTTCAGACTTCTTTTTCAGTTCCGTCATCATGTCCTGTTTTTCCCTGATCATTGCAGCTCTTTCACCTTCAATGTCGCTCTTTTCTTTTTCCATTTCACTTTGTTGTTTATGAATCTCTGCTTGCAGTTGCTCTAGTTCTTCTTGTTTGAGTCTTATTTTCTCTTTCTCATTTATAATATCATCTGTTTGTTTGGAGATGTTCACTCTCATTTGCTCAAGGTTGTTTTTCTCTTTGTAGATCTGCCAATGTAGACTCATTTGCACATTTAATTTCATCCATCATATCTTTCTTTCTCCTTGTATCTTCAGCAAGATGAACAATATATTCTCTCTCTTTCTGTAATTCTTCAGCCATCTTTTCTAAACCCTGTCTTTCATTTTCAGTTTCTTCTTTTAGCTTTCTGATGTCATCAGCTTCTCTTTGCAGCTCAATTTTCATCTGTTCTAACTTGTTCTTCTCATCTTCAAGCACTTGTTTCTGAAGTATCATCATCTTAAGGTCTTCATTCAGATTCTTTCTGCTTTGGTCTATGCCATCTTTTTCTTTCTTCATTTGCTGTTTCTGTTCTTCCATCTCTTCTTTATCTTCATCTAGTTGTCTTCTCTCATTCCTCATTATTTCCATAAACTCATTCACTTCTGTCTGTTGTTTGTCAAGCTTAAATTGTTTCAGATCAAGCTGACTTCTGTCCTTCATTATAATGTTTCTGTCATTGTCTAGTTCCTGTTTCAGATTCTGAATTTCACTTTGCATTTGCTCAAAATCATGTTGATTTTGTCTGATTTGTTCCTCTTGATGTTTGATGTCATGCATTTGTCTTGTGATGTTCTCATTCATCTCATCTAGGCTGTCTCTCTCTTTCTGTATCTCTGCCAGTACAATTCTTTGCTTTTCTCTTTGTTTTTCAAGGTCTTCCTTGTCTCTTGCAAGTTCACTTTTGGTTTTCTCCAGATCATGTTTTTCCATTTCAATCATGTCTCTATCAGATTGAATGGCTTTCGTTTTCTCTTCAATATCTGTCTTCATTTCATCCAAGGCCATGTCTTTTATTTTTGCCTCCTCAATGAGATTGTTGACTTCTTCTCTGTCTTTCTGGAGTTGAGCGTCCATTTCCTCCAGCCTTTGTCTTTCACGTTGTGTGTCTAGTTTGATCTTCTCAATCTCATGTGCTTCTCTTTGCAGGTCAGTTTTCATCTGTTTCATCAATTCTTTTTCATTCTCAAAATATTCCCTATCAAGTTTAAGACTCTCTGAATCTTTGTCTACATTCATTATTTTTTGTTTCAGATCTTCCACGTCTCTCTTCAGAAGTCGTCTGTCATTTTCCAGTAATTCCTTTTGAGTCAATAATGCCTTCATTTGGATCTCAATATCTTCAGACTTCTTTTTCAGTTCCGTCATCATGTCCTGTTTTTCCGTGATCATTGCAGCTCTTTCACCTTCAATGTCGCTCTTTTCCTTTTCCATTTCACTTTGTTGTTTATGAATCTCTGCTTGCAGTTGATCTAGTTCATCTTGTTTTTGTCTTATTTTTTCTTTTTCTTTTTCAAAATCATCTGATTGTTTGGAGATGTTCACTCTCGTTTGCTCAAGATTGTTTTTCTCTCTTTGTAGATCTGCCAGTGAAGACTCATTTGCAACTTTCATTTCAACCATCATATCTGTCTTTCTCCTTTTATCTTCAGCAAGATGAACAATATAATTTCTCTCTTTCTGAAGTTCTTCAGCCATCTTTTCCAAACCTTGTCTTTCATTTTCAGTTTCTTCTTTTAGCTTTCTGATGTCATCAGCTTCTCTTTGCAGCTCAATTTTCATCTGTTCTAACTTGTTCTTCTCATCTTCAAGCACTTGTTTCTGAAGTATCATCATCTTTAGGTCTTCATCCAGATTCTTTCTGGTTTGGCCTACATAATCTCTTTCTTTCTCCATTTGCTGTTTCTTTTCTTCCATCTCTTCTTTATCTTCATCTAGTTGTCTTCTCTCATTCCTCATTATTTCCATAAACTCATTCACTTCTGTCTGTTGTTTGTCAAGCTTAAATTGTTTCAGATCAAGCTGACTTCTGTCCTTCATTATAATGTTTCTGTCATTGTCTAGTTCCTGTTTCAGATTCTGAATTTTAGTTTGCATTTGCTCAAATTCATGTTGTTTTTGTCTGATTTGTTCCTCTTGATGTTTGATGTCATGCATTTGTCTTGTGATGTTCTCATTCATCTCATCTAGGCTGTCTCTCTCTTTCTGTATCTCTGCCAGTACAATTCTTTGCTTTTCTCTTTGTTTTTCAATGTCCTCCTTGTCTCTTGCAAGTTCACTTTTGGTTTTCTGCAGATAATGTTTTTCCTTCTCAAGCATGTCTCTATCAGATTGAATGGCTTTCGTTTTCTCTTCAATATCTGTCTTCATTTCATCCAAGGCCATGTCTTTTATTTTAGCCTCCTCAATGAGATTGTTGATTTCTTCTCTGTTTTTCTGGAGTTGTGTGTCCATTTCCTCCAGCCTTTGTCTTTCACGTTGTGTGTCTAGTTTGATCTTCTCAATCTCATGTGCTTCTCTTTGCAGGTCAGTTTTCATCTGTTTCATCAATTCTTTTTCATTCTCAAAATATTCCCTATCAAGTTTAAGACTCTCTGAATCTTTGTCTACATTCATTATTTTTTGTTTCAGATCTTCCACGTCTCTCTTCAGAAGTCGTCTGTCATTTTCCAGTAATTCCTTTTGAGTCAATAATGCCTTCATTTGGATCTCAATATCTTCAGACTTCTTTTTCAGTTCCGTCATCATGTCCTGTTTTTCCGTGATCATTGCAGCTCTTTCACCTTCAATGTCGCTCTTTTCCTTTTCCATTTCACTTTGTTGTTTATGAATCTCTGCTTGCAGTTGATCTAGTTCATCTTGTTTTAGTCTTATTTTTTCTTTTTCTTTTTCAAAATCATCTGTTTGTTTGGAGATGTTCACTCTTGTTTGCTCAAGATTGTTTTTCTCTCTTTGTAGATCTGCCAATGTAGACTCATTTGCAACTTTCATTTCAACCATCATATCTGCCTTTCTCCT
This sequence comes from Gobiocypris rarus, assembly GCA_023029165.1. NCBI lineage: Eukaryota > Metazoa > Chordata > Actinopteri > Cypriniformes > Gobionidae > Gobiocypris > Gobiocypris rarus. The sequence continues at coordinate 1,181,148 of CM040919.1, read as the reverse complement.
TGTATCTTCAGCAAGATGAACAATATATTCTCTCTCTTTCTGAAGTTCTTCAGCCATCTTTTCCAAAGCTTGTCTTTCATTTTCAGTTTCTTCTTTTAGCTTTCTGAATTCATCAGCTTCTCTTTGCAGCTCAATCTTCATCTGTTCTGACTTGTTCTTCTCATCTTCAATAATTTGTTTCTGAAGTATCATCATCTTTAGGTCTTCATCCAGATTCTTTCTGGTTTGGCCTACATAATCTCTTTCTTTCTCCATTTGCTGTTTCTTTTCTTCCATCTCTTCTTTATCTTCATCTAGTTGTCTTCTCTCATTCCTCATTATTTCCATAAACTCATTCACTTCTGTCTGTTGTTTGTCAAGCTCAGATAGTTTCAGATCAAGCTGACTTCTGTCCTTCATTATAATGTTTCTGTCATTGTCTAGTTCCTGTTTCAGATTCTGAATTTTAGTTTGCATTTGCTCAAATTCATGTTGTTTTTGTCTGATTTGTTCCTCTTGATGTTTGATGTCATGCATGTGTCTTGTGATGTTCTCATTCATCTCATCTAGGCTGTCTCTCTCTTTCTGTATCTCTGCCAGTACAATTCTTTGCTTTTCTCTTTGTTTTTCAAGGTCTTCCTTGTCTCTTGCAAGTTCACTTTTGGTTTTCTCCAGATCATGTTTTTCCATCTCAAGCATGTCTCTATCAGATTGAATGGCTTTCGTTTTCTCTTCAATATCTGTCTTCATTTCATCCAAGGCCATGTCTTTTATTTTTGCCTCCTCAATGAGATTGTTGACTTCTTCTCTGTCTTTCTGGAGTTGAGCGTCCATTTCCTCCAGCCTTTGTCTTTCACGTTGTGTGTCTAGTTTGATCTTCTCAATCTCATGTGCTTCTCTTTGCAGGTCAGTTTTCATCTGTTTCATCAATTCTTTTTCATTCTCAAAATATTCCCTATCAAGTTTAAGACTCTCTGAATCTTTGTCTACATTCATTATTTTTTGTTTCAGATCTTCCACGTCTCTCTTCAGAAGTCGTCTGTCATTTTCCAGTAATTCCTTTTGAGTCAATAATGCCTTCATTTGGATCTCAATATCTTCAGACTTCTTTTTCAGTTCCGTCATCATGTCCTGTTTTTCCGTGATCATTGCAGCTCTTTCACCTTCAATGTCGCTCTTTTCCTTTTCAATTTCACTTTGTTGTTTATGAATCTCTGCTTGCAGTTGATCTAGTTCATCTTGTTTTAGTCTTATTTTTTCTTTTTCTTTTTCAAAATCATCTGTTTGTTTGGAGATGTTCACTCTTGTTTGCTCAAGATTGTTTTTCTCTCTTTGTAGATCTGCCAATGTAGACTCATTTGCAACTTTCATTTCAACCATCATATCTGCCTTTCTCCTTGTATCTTCAGCAAGATGAACAATATATTCTCTCTCTTTCTGAAGTTCTTCAGCCATCTTTTCCAAACCTTGTCTTTCATTTTCAGTTTCTTCTTTTAGCTTTCTGAATTCATCAGCTTCTCTTTGCAGCTCAATCTTCATCTGTTCTGACTTGTTCTTCTCATCTTCAATAATTTGTTTCTGAAGTATCATCATCTTTAGGTCTTCATCCAGATTCTTTCTGGTTTGTCCTACATAATCTCTTTCTTTCTCCATTTGCTGTTTCTTTTCTTCCATCTCTTCTTTATCTTCATCTAGTTGTCTTCTCTCATTCCTCATTATTTCCATAAACTCATTCACTTCTGTCTGTTGTTTGTCAAGCTCAGATAGTTTCAGATCAAGCTGACTTCTGTCCTTCATTATAATGTTTCTGTCATTGTCTAGTTCCTGTTTCAGATTCTGAATTTTAGTTTGCATTTGCTCAAATTCATGTTGTTTTTGTCTGATTTGTTCCTCTTGATGTTTGATGTCATGCATTTGTCTTGTGATGTTCTCATTCATCTCATCTAGGCTGTCTCTCTCTTTCTGTATCTCTGCCAGTACAATTCTTTGCTTTTCTCTTTGTTTTTCAATGTCCTCCTTGTCTCTTGCAAGTTCACTTTTGGTTTTCTGCAGATAATGTTTTTCCTTCTCAAGCATGTCTCTATCAGATTGAATGGCTTTCGTTTTCTCTTCAATATCTGTCTTCATTTCATCCAAGGCCATGTCTTTTATTTTAGCCTCCTCAATGAGATTGTTGATTTCTTCTCTGTTTTTCTGGAGTTGTGTGTCCATTTCCTCCAGCCTTTGTTTTTCACGTTGTGTGTCTAGTTTGATCTTCTCAATCTCATGTGCTTCTCTTTGCAGGTCAGTTTTCATCTGTTTCATCAATTCTTTTTCATTCTCAAAATATTCCCTATCAAGTTTAAGACTCTCTGAATCTTTGTCTACATTCATTATTTTTTGTTTCAGATCTTCCACGTCTCTCTTCAGAAGTTGTCTGTCATTTTCCAGTAATTCCTTTTGAGTCAATAATGGCTTCATTTGGATCTCAATATCTTCAGACTTCTTTTTCAGTTCCGTCATCATGTCCTGTTTTTCCCTGACCATTGCAGCTCTTTCACCTTCAATGTCGCTCTTTTCCTTTTCCATTTCACTTTGTTGTTTATGAATCTCTGCTTGCAGTTGATCTAGTTCATCTTGTTTTAGTCTTATTTTTTCTTTTTCAAAATCATCTGATTGTTTGGAGATGTTCACTCTCATTTGCTCAAGGTTGTTTTTCTCTCTTTGTAGATCTGCCAGTGAAGACTCATTTGCAACTTTCATTTCAACCATCATATCTGTCTTTCTCCCTTGTATCTTCAGCAAGATGAACAATATATTCTCTCTCTTTCTGAAGTTCTTCAGCCACCTTTTCTAAACCCTGTCTTTCATTTTCAGTTTCTTCTTTTAGCTTTCTGAATTCATCAGCTTCTCTTTGCAGCTCAATCTTCATCTGTTCTAACTTGTTCTTCTCATCTTCAAGCTCTTGTTTCTGAAGTATCATCATCTTTAGGTCTTCATTCAGATTCTTTCTGGTTTGGTCTACATCATCTTTTCTTTCTTCATTTGCTGTTTCTGTTCTTCCATCTCTTCTTTATCGTCATCTAGTTGTCTTCTCTCATTCCTCATTATTTCCATAAACTCATTCACTTCTGTCTGTTGTTTGTCAAGCTCAGATTGTTTCAGATCAAGCTGACTTCTGTCCTTCATTATAATGTTTCTGTCATTGTCTAGTTCCTGTTTCAGATTCTGAATTTCAGTTTGCGTTTGCTCAAATTCATGTTGATTTTGTCTGATTTGTTCCTCTTGATGTTTGATGTCATGCTTTTGTCTTGTAACAGTCTCGTTAATCTCATCTAGTGTGTCTCTCTCTTTCTGGAGTTGAGCGGCCATTTCCTCCAATCTTTGTCTTTCACGTTGTGTGTCTAGTTTGATCTTCTCAATCTCATTTGCCACTTTTTGCAGGTCAGTTTTCATCTGTTTCATCAATTCTTTTTCATTCTCAAAAGATTCTCTCTCAAGTTTGAGACTCTCTGAATCTTTGTCTACATTCATTATTTTTTGTTTCAGATCTTCCACGCCTCTCTTCAGAAGTCGTCTGTCATTTTCCAGTAATTCCTTTTCAATCAATACTGCCTTCATTTGGATCTCAATTTCTTCAGACTTCTTTTTCAGTTCCGTCATCTTGTCCTGTTTTTCCCTGATCATTGCAGCTCTTTCACTTTCAATGTCTCTCTTTTCTTTTTCCATTAGACTTTGTTGTTTATGAATCTCTGCTTGCAGTTGATATAGTTCATCTTGTTTTAGTCTTATATTTTCTTTTTCTTTTTCAATATCATCTGTTTGTTTGAAGATGTTCACTCGTTTGCTCAAGATTATTTTTCTCTCTTTGTAGATCTGCCAATGTAGACTCTTTAGCAACTTTCATTTCATCCAGGATCTCATTCTTTCTCCTTGTATCTTCAGCAAGATGAACAATATATTCTCTCTCTTTCTGAAGTTCTTCAGCCATCTTTTCTAAACCCTGTCTTTCATTTTCTGTTTCTTCTTTTAGCTTTCTGATGTCATCAGCTTCTCTTTGCAGCTCAATCTTCATCTGTTCTAACTTTTTCTTCTCATCTTCAAGCACTTGTTTCTGAAGTATCATCATCTTAAGGTCTTCATTCAGATTTTTTCTACTTTGGTCTACATCATCTCTTTCTTTCTTCATTTTGTGTTTCTGTTCTTCCATCTCTTCTTTATCTTCATCTAGTTGTCTTCTCTCATTCCTCATTATTTCCATAAACTCATTCACTTCTGTCTGTTGTTTGTCAAGTTTAAATTGTTTCAGATCAAGCTGACTTCTGTCCTTCATTATAATGTTTCTGTCATTGTCTAGTTCCTGTTTCAGATTCTGAATTTCAGTTTGCATTTGCTCAAATTCATGTTGTTTTTGTCTGATTTGTTCCTCTTGATGTTTGATGTCATGCATTTGTCTTGTGATGTTCTCATTCATCTCATCTAGGCTGTCTCTCTCTTTCTGTATCTCTGCCAGTACAATTCTTTGCTTTTCTCTTTGTTTTTCAAGGTCTTCCTTGTCTCTTGCAAGTTCACTTTTGGTTTTCGGCAGATCATGTTTTTCCATCTCAAGCATGTCTCTATCAGATTGAATGGCTTTAGTTTTCTCTTCAATATCTGTCTTCATTTCATCCAAGGCAGTGTCTTTTATTTTAGCCTCCTCAATGAGATTGTTGACTTCTTCTCTGTCTTTCTGGATTTGTGTTTCCATTTCCTCCAGCCTTTGTCTTTCACGTTGTGTGTCTAGTTTGATCTTCTCAATCTCATGTGCTTCTCTTTGCAGGTCAGTTTTCATCTGTTTCATCACTTTTTTCTCATTCTCAAAAGATTCCCTATCAAGTTTAAGACTCTCTGAATCTTTGTCTACATTCATTATTTTTTGTTTCAGATCTTCCACGTCACTCTTCAGAAGTTGTCTGTCATTTTCCAGTAATTCCTTTTCAATCAATACTGCCTTCATTTGGATCTCAATATCTTCAGACTTCTTTTTCAGTTCCGTCATCATGTCCTGTTTTTCCCTGACCATTGCAGCTCTTTCACCTTCAATGTCGCTCTTTTCCTTTTCCATTTCACTTTGTTGTTTATGAATCTCTGCTTGAAGTTGCTCTAGTTCATCTTGTTTTAGTCTTATTTTTTCTTTTTCTTTTTCAAAATCATCTGATTGTTTGGTGATGTTCACTCTCGTTTGCTCAAGATTGTTTTTCTGTCTTTGTAGATTTGCCAGTGAAGACTCATTTGCAACTTTCATTTCAACCATCATATCTGTCTTTCTCCTTGTGTCTTCAGCCATCTTTTCCAAACCTTGTCTTTCATTTTCAGTTTCTTCTTTTAGCTTTCTGAATTCATCAGCTTCTCTTTGCAGCTCAATTTTCATCTGTTCTAACTTGTTCTTCTCATCTTCAAGCACTTGTTTCTGAAATATCATCATCTTTAGGTCTTTATTCAGATTCTTTCTGCTTTGGTCTACATCATCTCTTTCTTTCTTCATTTGCTGTTTCTGTTCTTCCATCTCTTCTTTATCGTCATCTAGTTGTCTTCTCTCATTCTTCATTATTTCCATAAACTCATTCACTTCTGTCTGTTGTTTGTCAAGCTCAGATTGTTTCAGATCAAGCTGACTTCTGTCCTTCATTATAATGTTTCTGTCATTGTCTAGTTCCTGTTTCAGATTCTGAATTTCACTTTGCATTTGCTCAAATTCATGTTGATTTTGTCTGATTTGTTCCTCTTGATGTTTGATGTCATACATTTGTCTTGTGATGTTCTCATTCATCTCATCTAGGCTGTCTCTCTCTTTCTGTATCTCTGCCAGTACAATTCTTTGCTTTTCTTTTTGTTTTTCAAGGTCTTCCTTGTCTCTTGCAAGTTCACTTTTGGTTTTCTCAGGTCATGTTTTTCCATTTCAATCATGTCTCTATCAGATTGAATGGCTTTCGTTTTCTCTTCAATAGCTGTCTTAATTTCATCCAAGGCCATGTCTTTTATTTTTGCCTCCTCAATGAGATTGTTGACTTCTTCTCTGTCTTTCTGGAGTTGAGCGTCCATTTCCTCCAATCTTTGTCTTTCACATTGTGTGTCTAGTTTGATCTTCTCAATCTCATGTGCTTCTCTTTGCAGGTCAGTTTTCATCTGTTTCATTGATTCTTTATCATTCTCAAAATATTCCCTATCAAGTTTGAGACTCTCTGAATCTTTGTCTACATTCATTATTTTTTGTTTCAGATCTTCCACGTCACTCTTCAGAAGTTGTCTGTCATTTTCCAGTAATTCCTTTTCAATCAATACTGCCTTCATTTGGATCTCAATATCTTCAGACTTCTTTTTCAGTTCCGTCATCATGTCCTGTTTTTCCCTGATCATTGCAGCTCTTTCACCTTCAATGTCGCTCTTTTCTTTTTCCATTTCACTTTGTTGTTTATGAATCTCTATTTGCAGTTGATATAGTTCATCTTGTTTGAGTCTTATTTTCTCTTTCTCATTTATAATATCATCTGTTTGTTTGGAGATGTTCACTCTCATTTGCTCAAGATTGTTTTTCTCTCTTTGTAGATCTGCCAATATTGACTCATTTCCTTTCATTTCATCCATCATATCTTTCTTTCTCCTTGTATCTTCAGCAAGATGAACAATATCTTCTTTCTCTCTTTGAAGTTCTTCAGCCATCTTTTCCAAACCTTGTCTTTCATTTTCAGTTTCTTCTTTTAGCTTTCTGAATTCATCAGCTTCTCTTTGCAGCTCAATCTTCATCTGTTGTACATTATTATTTTCATCTTGAATTTCTTGTTTGTGAAATCTGAGCTCATTTATTTCTCTCTAAAGCTGCCCTTTTTTCATCCACATCAGCCTTGTATGTTTTCAACATTTGGGTACTTTCCTCAATAAATACTTTTTCATTATTCAGTTCCACCTTGAAGAACTCTCTTTCAATCTCCATTTGGTGTTGTTGTGCTATAATTTCAGACTTCTCTTTCTCAAGATAAGCCTTTTCTTTTGTTGCAAATTCCATGATTTCATTTACTTTTCTCTGTTTTTGATCTATTTCCGTTTTCTTTTCTTCAAGTCTATGTTTTTCCATTGTGAGAGCTTTCCTTGTGGCTTCCATTTCATCTTGCTGTTTATAAATCAGAGCTTGGAGTTGTTCAAGTTCAATCTCTTTCACTCTCATTTGTTCCTTCTCAATTACAATGTCATTCTGTTGCTCTGAAATACTGTCTCTCAGCTGAAGAAACATATCTCTTTCTTTCTGTATTTCTGCAAGTGTGATCTTGTTCTTGTCTCTTTCTTCAGCAAGCTGGTTTTCGATATTCTCCTTTGCACTTGCCATATCTGTCACAGTTTTCTTCAGCTCACGCAAAGCCATTTCCTGCATCTGTTTATTAGACTCATTTGCTTTCCTTTGCATTTCTATTTCCCGATCCCTGTGTTCTAGTTCCTTAACAAGGCTGTCAACATTCTCCTCAAGCTTCTGTCTTTCATTTTGTGTCTCTAGTTTTATCTTTCCAATATTTTCAGCTTCTTTTTTTAGCTCAGCTTTTATCTGCTCAATTTTGTCCTTCTCATCCTCAATCATTTGTTTCTGAAGTTTATTATTTTCAGACTCTTTAACTACATCAAGCTTTGCTTGTTCCAAATCATTTATTTTAGTTTTTATCCATTTTCTGCTTTTGTCAATTTCTTCCTTTTCAGCTTGCACCTCCTTTATTAGCAACTCCAACTTTTCACTCTCCTTTTCAGTTCTTCCCTCAAATTTACCTCCATTTGCTTTTTTGATTCATTATTTCTGCTCTTTCCCTCTCGATATCATCCCTCTCCTTTTCTAGATCATCTCTATGTTTTGATATGTTTATTCTCAACTGCTCAAGAACGTCTTTCTCTTTCTGTATCTCAACCAATGTTATCTCATTTTGTCTTTTCTGAGATTCAATTTGGTTCTCAAGATCTTCTTTGGCTCTGGGTATCTCTGTCTTAATTGACTCCAGGCCAAACTTTTCCTTTTCAAGAGAGTCTCTATCAGATTTAAATGTTTGTTTTGTTTTCTTAGATTTGCTTCCTCTTCTCTGATCCTGACAACAGAAGTCTCTATATCCTCCTTTTCTTTTTGAAGTTTGATGGCCATTTCCTCAATCTTCTGCCTGTCATTTTCTATGTCTTGCCTTAGTTTTGCAATATTTTCAGTTTCTTTTTGGAGCTCAGATTTCATTGTATGCAGTTCCTGCTTTTCTTTGCCAATCATTTGTTTATGATAGTTCAAGGTTCTAAACTCCTCAGCTAAGATGGTTCTATTTTCTTTCAAATCCTCTAGATCTCTGTTCAGTATTTTCCTGTTGTTTTCAATAGATTCATTTTCTCTGAGAACTTTTTGTTTCATCAGCTCCACTGCTTCACTTTCCCTCTTCAATTCTGTTTGCATGTCATTCACTCTTTGTCTTTCCTCCATTATATCAGTCCTCTCTTTCTTGAGTGTGTCCATCACATGATCTAATTCTCTCTTTGCTTTTCCATTTCGGCCTGTCTTTTATTGAGCTGACTATTCTCTTTGTTGAGAATATCCTGAATCGCTTCTGTTTCTTTTTGTTGAGCATCAAGTTTGGACATACGCATATTCAGTTCATTTTCTTGGTGTCTTAAACTGTCTTTCTGTTTTTTAATATCATGTTCCTCTTGTGAGATGTTCATCTTCATTTGCTCAAGAGCATTTCTCTGCCTATCAATTTCTGACATATCAATATTGTTCTTTTTACTCATTTCAGCAAGATCTTCTTTTGCTCTAGCTATCTCTGATTTGCTCTTCTCCACTTCAGACTTCTGCTTTTCTAGCATATCTTTTTCACTCTCAATGCCTTTCTTTTGTTTTTCTATCTCAATGTGCATCATCTCCAGAGCTTCTTTTCTGTCATTTCCCTCATTTTGAACTTGGTCTGCCCTATCTTTTATACTACGTTTTTCATCCATCACCTCTTTCTTCATTCTCTCAATATTTTCAGCCTCTCTCTGAAGCTCAGCTCTCACCTGCTGTATCTCTTTCTCAAAACTTTGCCTCTGAAACTGAAAGTTTTTTTCCATGTCTTCCTTATCAGTTTCCAATGATTTCATGAGGCTTTCAAATAATTCCCTTTGTTCAGTTATTTTTTTCTTTTGGAGCTCCACATTTTCATGGTCTTTCCTCAACTCTTCTCTCAACTTCTCTATTTCCTGTCTCGCTTCATCCAGACCTACCATTTCTCTACTTGCAGTCTTGACATATTCTGTTTTTTCATGTAAAACATTCCATTGTTGTTCTTGCTCAGCTTGCATCTTTTCCATTCTTAAACTGCTTTTCAACTCATCCATTTGTTTTTGTTTGTATTCAATCTCTGTTTCTTTTTGCTTTAGTTCATTTTCTCTCAGCCTTAAATATTCTTTATCACTTTCAACAATGCACCTTTGTTTTGAGGTGGTTTCACTCATCTGCTCAAGATTGTCTCTTTCTTTCTGCATTTCTGCCAGTGTAATATTGTTCTGTTCTTTTTGCTGAGCAAATTCTTTGAGATCTCTGAGTCTAGACTTTTCCTGTTCTAGTGCGTCTCTCTCAGAATCAACAGCTTGCTTCTCTTTTTCAATCTCCATTTGCATCTCATCCAGAGCTTTTGACCTCTTTTCGATCTCCTCAGCTAGACTATCAGTGCATCGTCTTTCTTTTGAATCTGGGCTTTCATGTCTTTTACATTCTGTATGTCATTTTGAACAGCTTGTCTTAGATTTTCAATGACGCTTGCTTCTTTTTGCAGATCAGCCTTCATGTCCTTCAATATCTCAAATGATTTTTCTTTCTTTTCTATATCAGCTTGCATTTGTTCCAGGTCCTCTCTCTTTCTATTTGTCTCCTCTGCAAGACTCATAATGGCATCCCTCTCTTTCTTGAGTTGTGCTGCAGTTTCTGTAAGTTTCTGTCTTTCAGCTAGTGTATCTTGTCTTAGCTTCTCAGTATCGTCAGCTACTGTTTGCAGCACAGATTTAATCTGCTCCAACTTGTGTTGTTCTCCTGCAATACCCTGTCTTTGCAGTTTTATTTCCTCTCTCTGTCTTTCCAAATCGATTTTCTTTTGCTCCAGATCTTCTGTATCTCTCATTAAAGTTATTCTGCTGTCCTCAATAAGTCGCTTCTCATTTACTACCTCTTTTTTCACAAGTGCTACCGTTTCAAGTTCTCTGTTTAATGCATTTGTCATGTTGCTCTCCATCTGCTGCTTCTGTTCCATTATAGCTGCCCTCTCTCTGTCAAGATTGTCTTTTTCATTTTGTGTGAACTGCATTATTTCATCCATCTGTTTTAGCTTTTCAGCTATTTCATCTTGGTTTTTCTGAAGTTGACTTTTTTGGAGGAAAACTACATTCTGGATATCCTGCATGTCTTTTTGTTGTCTGTTAAGATCATCCTGCATTTGCTGCAGTTCGCTGTCCCTTTTCTTTATTTTCCCCTTCTCTTTCTCAATATCATCTTTTTGTTGTGAAATGAGTTCATTCATCTTCTCAAGAGTGTCTCTCTCTGCTTTGATCTCCTTCAGTGCCAGCTCATTCTTTTCTCTCAGGTTTTCTAGAGCTTTCTTTTCTCCCACTACCTCTTGCATGTCCCACATGTTCTTTTCTAGTTCGTCCCTGTCTTTTTTAAGCTGGTCTGCAAATTTATCCATATTCTGTCTTTCTTCCTGCATGTCCTGTTTTACCCTCTCAATGTCGCCAGATTCTCTTTGCAGCTCATATTTCATGTTTTCTAATGTTTTCTTTTCGACCTCTAACATTTTTCTTTGAGCTTCTATGTCCTCTCGTTCTCTAGCAAAAGTGTCTTTTATATCAGCCTCTATGGTTTGCTTTTGTTTTTCTATATCCTGTCTAATGTGATTAAGGACATCTCTTGCTTTTTCTAATTCTGTTCTTATCATGTCTTCTTTTTCTCTGCTTTCTGCAATCTCAGCCTGCAGGTCATCCCATCCTTTCTGTATTTCTAGCGTTGTCTTTTCCAGCTCATCTTTTGTTCGCTCCAGCTCCTGTTTTTGCAGCTCTATTTGTAACTCCATGTCTGCTGTGGTTTTCGTTGCAGTTTGCAGTGTGGCTTCTTTGAGTGAAAGTTCATCTTCGCTCAGTTTTTTTTCTGCCAGTTGCCTCTCCATTGTCCTTTTTTGTGCAAGTAAGTCTTCTTTTAAATGCTCCAGAGCTTGTCGCTCTTTATCCAACTCCTCCATGGTCAGGATAATCTCATAATTGCCTGTGTCATCCATCACATCAGTTTGGATTTGAACATCAACTTGTTTGATCTCCATCATTCTTGTTATTTTCAATTCATTTTTCTCTTTTTGTAGATTTGTTTCCATACTGTCCAGTTCTAGCTGTCGTTGATTCAGCTGCTGCTGCTCTTTACATATTGTATCCAAACTTCTTTGGTTCTTTTCTCTCTCTGATTGCAGCAGTCTTTCCCAATCTTGTAGACTCACTCGTTTCTTTTTCATCTCTTTTTCCTCCTCTTGCAGTCTGGTCATCCTCTCTTCAGCTTCATTTTTCACTGTTTGCACATCCTCCTTTGCCTTCAGTAGTTCCTGTTTCTCTTTTAAAATGATTTCTTTATAATGTTCCAGTTCTTGTCTTTCTTTCTGTATTTCACTTAAACTGAGTTCAAAGTCTTCCGCTATAAATCTTTCAATGGCACCTGGTTCTTCTGTTTTTGCGTACTCTGGGCTCTCAGTTGCAATGATGGCTGGTTGAACCTGAAATAAATGCTCCTTGTTTGCATTTGCATCTCTTAGTTCCAATAATCTTTAGATATATAATATACAGTTATACGGGGTACAGTTCATTACATGTTTTTCACCATTTTTAGTCAAGTTAAATGTAAAGTCCCTCGTATTTCATCTGAAAAAAGACATGTTTCAAAATGTTCTTTAAACTTTAATCAAAATTGACCCTATATATGTGTCTGATCTTATTGTGTATGTTTCATTGTGAGGCCTTCCTCTACTTTCTATTCTTGTTTTACTACATTTTGTTTCATTATGGAAGTAAAATGTGTTACAAACGCTTCATGTTGAATTTAAGAATCCAGTTGCTGCTGACAATATCGATAATATAGATAATATTATGAAACATCTGTCAAATGCATGTAAATAATGACTTACCTTTTCTTTGCTTGCCTTTTCTTCAGCAATGAGTTCTTTCTGTCTCTTTATCTCTTCCTTTGCCTGTTCAATATCCACCAAAGCGTTTTTCACATCTTCTCTCATCTGCTCCACCTTATCATTCTCTTTAATGGTCTCCTCTAGCCTCTCCTTCAGCTCCTCTCGTTGCCGCTGCATCATATTTTTCATGAGTTCTAGATCATCTCGTTCTCTCTCATAATCTTTTCTTCTCTGTATTCAATCTCTCTTCTCCTTCTGGACTTCGTTTTTCAACAGCCTCATCTCATCCCTGTCTCTTTTCATCATTTCCTTGTTGTGTTCCACCTCACCCTTAAGACCTCGCAGCATTTCTCGAATGTGTTCGATCTCCAGAATGAGCCTCTGCATCTCAGCATTCATCTCCTCTTGGTCTGCTGTCTCCATCTGACATCCTGCCATTCGGTTTTCAATCTGGAATTTTGTTCTGTGCACCATTTCTCTTGTTGCCTCGATCTGCTGAATAAGGTTGATTATTGTGAGATTCATCTGTCCTTTCTCTTCTTCTAAATCTCTCCTCCATTCTTTGTTCAAAATCCTTTCTCGCTCTTTGGATTTCAACCTTAACTCGCTCCATTTCGTACTTCTGCCTCTCCGTCTCCATTCTTTTCCATTCCATCTCATCTTTAGCCCTTTGTATCTCCATCTTCAGTCGTTCCATCTCATCCTTCTTCCTCATTGTCAGTTTCATCCTTTGGTTAAGTTCCTTCTTCTTTTCTTCCATTTCTCTCTTCATCAGCTCCATTTCTCCAATCTCCCGTTTGGTTTTCTGCATCCTTTCATCCAGCTCTTCTTTTTGTCTTTTTATTTCATTTTTGACATGCTGCATTTTGTCCATCTCTGCTTTTGCTAGCTCCATTTTCTTTTCAACATCCTCTTTTTGTTTCAAAATCTCAGTCCTCATCAGTTCCATCTGGTATCTCTCACTCTTTGCTTCCATCATCTGATACTCAATATGTTCTTTCTGTCTCTGGAGGTCTGTTTTCATCTTTTCAAGTTTAGTCATTTCTGACCTTGCCTTTTCCATCTTTACATCGATATCCTTCTTCTGTTTTGTTAACTCCACCTTCATTCCTTCAATCTCACCCATCTCCTTTTTCATAGCATCCATCTTCTTCATTATCTCCTCCTTCTCCCTGTTCATCTTTTCATGTTCCTCCTGCTCTCCCTTTTCAGCCTCATCCCACAGCCTTTCCATCTCCGATCTCACTCTGTTAATCTCCTCCTTGACCTCTCCATACGTGTCCTTCCACCTCAACGTTTCCATGCGTATCTTCTCCATATCTTCTCGCTCATGGTCCATGCCCTCCCTCATCTGCCTCAAAACATCCTCTCGTTGTTTTGTCTCCTCTAGCCTTTTATTCACATCCTCTCTTTGTTCCTGGATCTTAATCATAAGAAGTTCAGCTTTCTCTTTATCTTGTCTCGCTAACTCTCTGTTTCTGTTCATGGTCTCTGTGTCAATAACTAGCTGAGTTTTGATCTTCTCAAGTTCTTCTTTTTGTCTCTGCACTTGAGTACTCTGTTCTACATCATATCTCATAATCTCATACCTTCGTTTTTCTAGATCTTCCTTCTCATTCTGGACCTGAAATCGAATCTGTTCAAGTTCCTCTCTCTCTTTAATTAAATGCTTTTTTTGATCTTCCTTATCCTTACAGCTGTTCTCATTTGCTCAATGTACTCTCTCTCTTGCTGTATATCCTCCAACATCTTTTGTAGACTCTCTTTTTCAGATTGCTTCATCTTTTCTAGCTCATGTCTGGCTATTTGTATCTCTTCATTTATTTGTTCTAACTCCTCTGTTTTCTTATGTATTTCATCTCTTTGCTCTAGTGCCTCTGTTATGGTTTCATACCTTCTCTTTTCTGACTCTTCCATTTGCTTTTTTAGGAGTATCTCAGCCTCTTGGACTGCAAGTTTGGCATGGTTGCCTCTTCTTTTCTTTTTGTGCAGCTCTAATCCTGTTCTCTATTTCTGCCTGTTGTCTTTGTAGCTCATTTCTCATGCTTTTGATTTCATCTGCTTCTTGTTTAGCACTTTCTCTGCTGTTATTAATCTCTTCTTGCACTTTCCCCATATGTTCTATAGTTTTATTCAACTCTTCTCCTGTTGCTTTAGCCTCATCCATCTGTTTGATAGCGGCATGTTTGTCTTCTTCTGCCTGAACCTTCATTTTATCAAGACTGTCCTTCCACTGCATGAGCTCCATCCTGCTCTCCTCAATGTTTTTCTGGGATCTCTGGACCTCGTCTCTTAGTTTTTCCAGTCTTTCCAGCTCGTGCTGAGTTTTTTCTCTGAGTTCAACTTCCTCTGTCTCAGTTTCATACCACCTGCTCTCCATTTCTTCCTTTACCCTGAGAATTTCACTTCTGAGGAACTCACACTGTTCGGTCTCTCTTCTCACCAAATCTCTCTTTCTTTCTAGCTCCTCACGCTCTTCCTCGAACTCAGCCTTTGTTTCCTCAATTTTTCTTTAGTTCTTTGGATCTCCTCAACCTTCTTCTCAATATCTTCAATTTGCCCTTGAATTTCAGCTTTCATTTTTTCCATTTTCTGTTTTCCCGGATTGTGACCTCTTGGCTGTTCTCAATCTCCTCTTTGGCTCTGTCCGTTTCATGTTTAATTCTGTCTAGTTTCTGCCTCTCCCTCAGCATTTCCTCTTGTCTTTGGTTCAAGTTGTCTTTTTCAGCCTTGATCTCTGCTTTGATCAGTTCTGTCATTTCTCTTTCTTGTCTGGCCTCTTCTCTTATCTTAACACTTTCTTTCTTCTCTTTCAATATCTTAGCTTTCTCCATATCATTAGCTCTTTGTATGTCTACTCTTACACTCTCCAGCTCGTCTCTCTCCCTCTGCAGTTGAGCTCTGTGCTCTAGCTCCTCTGTCACTATCTCATACCTCTTCCTCTCCATTTCTTCTTTAGCTTTCCGTATATCATCCCTCTGTTTTTCTAGAATATCTTTGTCCCTCTGCATCTCTGTTTTTATATGTTTCAGCCTCTCAGCTTCTCTTTTTACTTCCTCAACTTTGCCTTCCATAGAAATCATGTCACTTTGTATGTCCGCTTTGGCCTGTTCGATCTTTTCCCACTCCTTTCTAACCAACTCTCCATTCATCACTAATTCCTCTTGACCTCTCTCTATTTCATGTTTCATCTCTTCCAGATCTTTTTCTTTTCTTAAGACGTCTTGCCATTTCTTTTCAATGAGATTGGTTTCTATAAGTGCTTGAGATCTCAGCTGGTTTATTCTCTCATTCTCTTGTTTTGAAAACTCTCTGTTTCTTTCAGCCTCTTCTCTTGCTCTTTGAACCTCATCTTGCAGGTATTTCAGCTCATCTTTCTCTCTTTGAATTATAGCTCTCTGTTCCAGCCCTTCTTTCTCTGTTTCATGCCACCTTTGCTCCATTTCCACCTTCACTTGCTGTATGTCAAGTTTAATCTGCTCAAATTGGTATTTTTGATTCTTGATGTCATCCTTTTTTCTCTCCAACTCATTTTTTTCCTCCTCAATGTCAGCTTTCATCTGCTCCATCTGACTCTTTGCTTTCTGTGTTTGTCAATCTTCATTTCTATATCATTAATTTGAACTTGTATGGCACTTTTCATTTGTTCCATTCGTTCCATTTCATACTTAGTGCTTTCACGGTTGATCTCCAGATCTTCCTTCTGTCTCAGAAGCTCATATCTGATCATCTCCAAATTCTGTCTCTCTCTCATAATATCATCACACCTTTGCTCCATGGTGGTTTGCTCGGTTTGAAGGTCAGCTCTCATTTGCTCAATTCTCTCCCTCTCTCTCTGTTAACCTCTTCTTTAGTTCGATCCATTCTTTCACGGATATGGTCCATCTCAGCTTTCATGTGAGTAATAGTCCTCTCAAGTTGACTTTTCTCTGTGGTCATCCTAGTTATTTCATCTTGCTGTTGCTGAATCCTCTGTCTCATGTTCTCTATCTCAGTCCTTTCTTGCTTGGTTCCTTCCCAAAGTTTCTCGATCTGCTCAATGGCACGATCTCCAGTTTACGCCTTTTTAGTGAGTCTTTTCTCTTCTGAATGTCTCTTGTATGCCCATTCTTGTCACCCTGTTTTCTTTTTTCTCTGGGAGGACTGGGTGGACTGCCTGTCTCTGTTTGTGTGTGCTTGCTGTTGCGTTGTCTCCACTCTGCAAAAGAAAAAAAGATAATTTACATCAGGACTTAAATACTAATACAAATAAAAAATAAATTTTATTTTAACGTTTCAGTTCATGCTTTCCTTCTATAACATTATCATTGCAAAACGGTTTGATTAGAAAAAATACTGGGTTTATACTAACTTTATAATAAGAGCTTGTAGCTAAACCTCATAACTCAAGTGGATTGTCAAAACCTGCAGTAGCTCCATCCACCTCAATCCTGCACACATTTTGGAGCCTGTCTCTGCTTGTTTGCAGTGAAAGGGTAGTTAAAAATCTGGTTCTTTATTCAAAATATGAGGTGTGTAAAGACTAACGTTTTATGTATTTGAGGATCGGAGAAGAGGTCTGGTATTTGCCATCTAGTCATCCAATACAGCCTGTGCGTAATTTTGGAATATTGGAATAATATGTCACTGTATTAGTTTTAGTGCATTTTTTATTAAATAAATGCAGCCTTGGTGAGCAGAAGACTTCTTTCAAAAACATTTAACAACCTTTTGATAGGTACTGTATATTTTCTGCCTTATTGATAGGTACTGTATATTTTTTTTACATTGCATAAAATCCGTGGAGACTTAATGCA
The DNA here is from genome assembly GCA_023029165.1 of Gobiocypris rarus. Lineage (NCBI taxonomy): Eukaryota > Metazoa > Chordata > Actinopteri > Cypriniformes > Gobionidae > Gobiocypris > Gobiocypris rarus. The sequence continues at coordinate 1,164,212 of CM040919.1, read as the reverse complement.
CAAGTGTGTGTAGTACAAAAAACAATAATAAAATTGGCATAAAATATTATACATATTAGTGGTTATTGTTCAGCAGTGTTATTTGATATCTTACTGAATTAAAAGCAAGAGATGAGATCAGTTAAATCTGTCAATTAGACATGGGTCAGAAAAAAAAAACTGGCATTAAACTGACATTTCTGTCCCCCTCACTTCTGATAAAATGGCTACGCCCCTGGTAGTGGTTGTACAAAACCTTCAATTTTCACTAGTTTAAAAAACACACCATGCTGGATGTAACCTGCCATGGTTACAGATCCTCGGATAAGCTCCTGCAAACAGCTAATGCCAGCACATTCCCTTACGACGTCACATTTTCATAGGCCGTATTATTTGAATTTATGATTGGTTGACTGCCAAATTAAAATCTTAAACAGAACAACAAAATAATGTTATCAACCAGTTAATGGTCATTAAAAAAGAAGGAAAAAAAAGCTGTTTCTGTTCAGAACATTTAAACTTTATTTTGTTTATGGTTCTGTTAAAATCGGGTTCATTTGCGTTTTTTTGTTTTGTTTTCGTTCTTTGAAGTGGTTCAGAGCCCTAATTTACATAAATGTTACGTTACCATAAGAATCTACATGCAAGTTTTATATATATATATATTAAGTTTATAAAGACCATGGCTTTGAATAAAAAACAAAATTAACCTTTTTAACCTTTATATTGAAAATAATTAACTTATCGGACAGATCCAATTCTTGTCAAATGACTGACGCTATTGCTAGCCATTCAAATCCACTAATTTATTAGATTTTCTAACCTAGTTCGTGAATCAGTTCGGGCTCTGTCATTCTCAGGATGAGATGGAAGGACACTCTGCTTCGGGCTGGCTCTCTTTCCAAAGCCTCAAACAGGAGCCGCATTGCCTCCCGCTGGGTTGGAGCAGCCTCCACTTGTTGAGCGGCCACTTCATGGATCAGACTTTGGGAGATAACAGCCTCAGCAATGTCACTGACCCGGGTCGCTCTTGTAATTATCTGCTCCTTGAATTCTGTCAGGAAATCTCCAACTGTTGGGAAGAACAACATTTGAAGGAGAACATTCATAAACTATACACTGATACAATTACAATAAATTCAACTTTGAATTAAGTTAAATGAAGTGTTGCACTGTGAACTTTACCGTAGTCTCTGGATTCTGCCATGGTTGCTTGCTACATGTTTTTTTTTTTTAAATAGACGGTTGTGTGTGAAGTATGATCTGAAAATGAATACAAATTAATTGCAGGACATTATATACTACAGTATTACAAAAATAAACAAAAAAAGATATATATAAATAAAAAATAAAGTAAGCGTATTGAAAGGGCTTTAATTTGTTGTTAAATGTAGAGAACAAAATACATTAAATATAAAGAATCACGGTAATACTATATATTTTGTTAATACATGAGTATTAAGGAGGCAGAAATGGCATTGCTGTATTTGTTATAGATGTATTTATTTTTTCTCTTTTTTTCTTCTTCTACTTTAACAGATGCTTGTTTTCTTCTTCGTCTTAAACTGAATTACAAGAAAGCACACATATCATCAAAGTACCTGTTTTTATAAAATTGTTAAATATTCTTACCTTCTGTGTTATCACTGGATTGAATTATGTCTGTAAATTGTTGTGGTCTGATGATGGATGTATATTGCTGTAATAACAAGAAAGTGACTGTGACATGCAAAAACAAATCTTATCTTACTTCAGCACATGCATAATGTCTATACGTAATTTACGTAAAACGTCACAGCTTTGGATTACCATGCATTTGATTGGCTGCGGGTGGCAAGATGTCTTGTGCCTGGTCTTCTCTGATAAAGGCAGTGTACTGTACAGGTCCACCCCTGACATGGTGTCACAATCTCCTCACTGCAGCACACACTTGTACAGACTG